>JAHREE010089159.1:0-17397 GCA_033628505.1 Tringa tobata | reverse complement strand
TGAGGGTGGTGAGAGCCTGGCCCAGGTTGCCCAGAGAAGCTGTGGCTGCCCCATCCCTGGAGGGGTTCAAGGCCAAGTTGGAGGGGGCTTGGAGCAACCTGGTCTGGTGGGAGGTGGGGTTTGAACTTGATGGTCTTTAAGCTCCCTTCCAACCCAAACCATTCTATGATTCTATGATACAATTCTATTACATTCTTGCTTTTCTTCTGTTACTCATTTATACGATCGTAACGCCCAGGAATCCGAATGGAGAGGGGAGATAAATGGTGCTGGCGGGTGTCCACAGCTTTGTGAGGGAAGGATTGCGTTAACTGGGTCGAAATAAAGAGCATGTCCCCTCTAAAAGTGCACAACACTATATGCAAATAAATCTGCATAGTCTCTGTCGTCTTGGCTCGGTCCGCGCAATTATACCAGCATTAGGGCATTTACAATAACTCTGAAACATGCTTTTAGTCAGCTCGCCTTTTTCCTCTCCCTTTTCTGCTACTTGAAGAAAGCTCTCCCCTTGGGAGATCCGCATTGTATTGTGGCAACAGTGAAATTCTCTCTGGGTGGTGTTGGCTCCGTTAACGCTGGGTCAGGAGCAGCGCAGAGTCCGGGGAGTTGGTTAACTTTGTCTGTCAGTGAAAAGTCCCCCTGAAATTCCCAGTTCATTGCTTAGAGCCAAGAATATAAGAACAAAGGTAATCTTCAGGGCTTTCAAGGGACCGGCGTTTTGAAGGCTTGATTGTAATTAGCATAATTAGTGTAGAATTTTATTTTTGCATGGATAGAACAGAGGAAAAAGGCAAAATAATCCATTGATTTTAAATATAAAATAAACACTGGTAAGAAAGGTCCCCTTTTCCAGTCTGGAATAGGCTGAAAAGCAAACATTCTTTTTCGGGCTTTGCTGAGAAATCACTTTTTCCATCTAAGGATTTTTTTTTTTTTAAGTGTTGCATTTCGATTGATTTATTAATGAGCTAAAGCCTAGGCATGAGGTGCCCCTTCTCTGCATGGATTGTAAAAATCTGCCATTCAGCTTTTGGAATATTTTCCTTCCTTAAAACGGAGGTAACATTTGCATCGTTGAGCGGCACACGCTCCCGCTCTAAATGATTTGTTGTGTTTGGCTTCTGGGAGCTATGTGTATTTTATTCATAAGCATCGAACTGCTAATTCTGCCCCCGCTACCACACTGCAACAAGGAGTCCCAGAGAAGGACCTCGCTGGGTTTTACCTCCGAAGCCTCCACCTGCCGGGAAAAACAGATTTCTTGTGCTGTGACCGCGGGTCTGTGCGGATCACATTCCGGGCTTCCATTGGGTGCAGGAGACCGAAACACACATCAATTCACGACAAACTTCTGATTTATTTGTTTTTTCCCCTTCCCATTTACATTCAAAATAATCCACTCAAGAATTCTCGGGTTTGTTTTGTTTTCCTTTTGGTTTAATTTGCGGCAGTTTTGGGGAGCCCCGTGGAGGGGAGCAGGGCTGTTTTTCTAATGCCCCCCCCCCGCCGTTGCTGGCTGAGATTGCTGGGCTTCCCCGTGGGCCACCGGGAACAGCGGAATGGCTTTGGGGCAACAAAGCCCACAGTGTGGCTGGGTCCCAGCTGGGTCATCCTGTGCCACCACACGGGTTGTCCCTCGTCCACCAAACCCCTTGGGACAAGCGTGCCCGGGGCTGGACGCGGGAAAGGCGACGGGGTGCTGTAAAAGCGGATTGCGCCAGCCCCGTAAAAGCATAACAAATTGTTTTGATCTTTATTTCTCAAGGACAAACCAATTACGCTTATCAGAAGGCAGAGCTGCATAATCGGGTTTCCTTGAGTCCCTGGTTTCGTTGTCTGAAAGTGTTTTATTTCCCGGGCTCGCGTTGGCAGAGCCGGCGGCAATTCAGAGCCCGGTGCCTGGTCATGAACTTGCCCAAGGTCAGGCAGGAGTGCCGGGGCTGCTGTCCGTTCCCCCCCCCGCAGCGTGTGCCGACCGGCGCCGGGACCCCCTTCTGCTCCTTCCCGGGACGGGGAAGAGGGATTCCAACACTTTCAAGATGTAAACAGCTCGTTCTTTGAATCTGGTTAATAACATGAACAATACGCAGGGTGACTAACAATGATACGCCGGCTTTTAGGAGGGCTGTTGAATCTGCTTCCCGGTGCCGAGCATGAAAGGAGACAATTATTTTTCATAACCTTTTATTTTCCCTTTACAGCAAGCCAAGCAAAGCAAGTTTGTCAGAGGCAGAGTGCTCCTAATTTGGTCTCCGGTGACCTCTGGAGCCGAGATTGGCAGCCGGGTGTCGGGGAGGAACTTGCGCCTGCGAGACAGAAATGAGCAGAACAAATGCCGTAGGACAGCTCGGGTTCCCTGGAGGACACGGGCTAAAAAAGGTGAAAGAAGTGCAATTACAGGAGGTTTTCAGCACAGAAAGTTAATTAGCTACTAAATAGCGTTTAGTGCAGTTCCAACGTGGGGAAATTTATGTTTCGAAAGCAAACAGATCAATGGGGAGCCTGTGGAATGGGCTTTTGGAAAGTCCGTGTTGACATTCGTGTACTTTGTACTGTAACATCCTGGGCAGTTTTTCACAGGTTTCCCCAACAAACAGGAAGAATTGTTGGATTTGTTTCCGCACACATTTGCAGACGTGCAGATACCTTTCCACGTGAGGATATTTAGACATTTAATTTCAGAAATTCTAGCTAGGCTTTCATCCAGACTATCTAACACCTTTTCCCTGTTCACCGAGGTCAGCGTAAATCGGTTCTTTTCGGGCTCTCTGAGGCAAAGGGGCTTCAAGTTCCAAATATTTTCAGCCAAAGGGTGAATTTAACACAATTCTTAACCCAGTGACTCATCCGTGCTGATGAGATGCGAGTCTCAGTGCCAGTGCCTGGCTCTCCCTGGCCGCGCTGCTCTGGGAGCTGGTGCTGTCCCCAATCTCCTTCCTACCCTCTCCAGCGCCACTCGGAGCGTCCGAAAATATTTCCACAAAATTTCTTTTTAATCCCAAATTGCCAGTCTGTCTTCTTTCACCTGTCTTTTCTACATCGCTGAAGTCAGCGTGTTTCACAACTCATTATGTATGTATATTGTCAAGGACATTTTTTTTAATCAGAACAATAGATTTGGGTTCCAGCTGCCAGATATTACTTCACTTTATACCGTCGCTACCCTAAATTTTCAGGTGTTTCAGGGTAGCTTTGAACTTTTGCTGATGGATTATTTATTTGAAGCTCTCAGACATTTTAGGCAGCCGATGCTGCCATGAGCTATTTCACCTTGCTGGAAAGAAGAGGAACCTCGAAGGTCAGTGCCTGTGGGGAATAGTGGAGAAACAGAGAAATGCTGACCCCTGGGGAGGAAAAGGGCCATGTAATTCCCATTACATGGATGCTCATACATTATGATGATACTTATTGTCTGTAAATGATGCTTCCCAAGCCAGCGTGCCGGAGTGGCTGGGGCTGTAAGGAAGGCTGTTATTAGCCAGGGCAAGCTGTGGGACAATGGCCACGGAGCCAGCTGAGGAGGGTTTGGCTCTGGCAGGAGGCTCTGGGAAGCGGGTGGTACACGCCAGCAGCTTAGGTGATGGCCATCATGGCTAGAATCTTCAGCCCCTTTCCCTCTTATAATTACATTTGTCACATCATGTCATAAAATGAGTTATTAGATCTTTGTTGCTGAAATAGTCTGCCTGTGTAATTGCTGCAGGTCTCTGCCCTGGCTCTCTAACAGAAATAATAATTGGTTTTGTCTCTCTGTACACTGTAGGTGTGTGCAAATGCTTTGAGTAAAGACTAAATCAGGTCCCATTACTAATGACGGGCCGTGGAGAGTCTCCCTCGCAGAGATGCCGAGCTCCTCGGGGTGGGCAACAGCTCCGGAGCAGTGGGAGGATGCTGGGGGCTGCCTCACACAAGCACTTGCTTTCTTGGGGGCTACAAAAGCCCGAGGGATGTAGATACAGTTGATTGCAGTGGTTGACTGGTGAGTGGAAAAAACACATCACCACTGGGTCCTGCTCCCCAGCAAGAATGAGATGTATTTTGAGACAAAAGACTTCAGGAGGGGGAAAAGGCTGAAGTGGAATCATGAGTGTGTCCGTGGGTTTCCTGCTTCAGGTTTTGTTAATCCTCCTTAGTATTTTTTCCCTGTCCTTCTTATTTCCGTGGAGTGTGGCACTTGCTCTCTTGTTTGGCTGAGCAGTGCTGTGTATGAGCTGGCGCTCTGTTTTTCCTGGATCCCACAACCCAAAGTCTCTCAGGAATGTTCCTCCAGCTATTTGCCTCGTGGTGCTTCAGCTCTCTGCTTTTGCAGGGCCCTCTGGTATAAATTCCTCATCCAACAGATATAATAGTCTGACAAATAATAAACTGGAGAATTCTTCCCTCGCATCTGTGTATCTTGTGTGTGTAGTTAGAGGACTCTCCAAGATCCATGGAATTAGCATTGATCATACTCCTTCTTGTTAGTTAAGAACAGAATGGTGTCAATATTAAAATTATTTTTTTAAGTAGTCCAACAGATTAGACTTTTTTCATTTAATACATACAAGGAAAAGTCCTTTTAAACACAGTGAGGTTTTCTTCTTAATTTCCACAGTGAAAAGTATGCACCGATGTATGAGGTGATACCCTCTCTGCATCTATGCCATTTGTGCTTGTACGTATTTATCAACCTCTTCAAAGGGCATGGGGTGCACGGATGTCTCTTTCAGATGTCATCTCCTGCATCAATGAAAACACTGGAATTTCCCTGGGCTGCACACTCAGGCATGGTGCTTACGCTCGCTGGCTCTTTGCTGTCCAGAAAGGGTAAATCCGCTGCCCCGTGTTGCTTCAGATTGCTTCTCTGTGTGTCGGATGCGTGTAGAAGCTTGTCATTAGTGGCTAAATATGAACTGTAAACATTTGCCTTGAAAAGGCATTTCCAGAAAATCTAATGTTGCCAGCACCTTGGTGACCGGGCTCCCCTGCCCCTGAGTTTTGGGGGAGCTACATGTGTATCTGAAGCCGATTTTGGTTATGGAGTAAGAGGAACTGCAGCCGGCAATAGCGTTCCGTGCTGAGGAGCTACACCATTCCCGGGATCAAAGCAAACCTGCCCAGCTCTCTGGTGACTCTCGTTTCCTGGCACTTGTCTCTGCCACTGGTTTGAGATGATGCTCTTGGAAGAATGGGCTTGTTGGCCTCTGTGAGGAGGGAACCACAGGACAGTGATCCTCACGGCCATCGCGTCTTCCAGCCCTTTGTCATACTGACCAGCTCATCTTCGCAAGAGTTTTAGAAAATTGGTTGCCTCTGCTTAGTCTTTGAGCTACTTTGAGTCATCTCCTCCAGGAAAATCCTGTGTAACCAGCTGTGGCTGTTACGAAGTGTTGCTCCATAAATACCAGCTGCTCATAGCAAGCAGCCCAGCATCGTGTCTCGTACCAGCACTCCTGTTACTGCTGCATTAACATGAGATACCGAATGTTTTAGGAAAACGTTCTATTTTGCAGCTTTATCAGAAAAGAGCTAAGAAAGTGAGTAACTTCTCACAAAGGCCAGGACAGTTTTCATGGGAAAATTCACAAGGCGCAGGTGATGGTGAGAGCTGGGCTTTGAGACTGGCAGTATCCTGGCCTCTATCCCAAAAAAACCTGCTCGTTCCTCTTTGAGTGAGTTCGGGTATGTCCTGTGATCCCTGCTCACACGGCGACCTTGTCGTGTCACTTCTAAGACCTCAACCTCCGAATGGCTTGAATGTAAGTTTTGCTTTGATGCTTTCTTTCAGAAAAATGGAGCAGCAGAACTTCGTGAACAGAGTAGCGAAGCCGCTCTTTTAGCTGAAAGTAAACCAGAGCTCCTCTCATCTACATAATGCTGCAGAACTAGAGAAGGGGGCTCGGGGATTTATTTCCCATGCGTGTGGGCACTGAGGTTTTGAGTCGGACATTTGAACTGGGCGGCTCGCAGGGGCTCGGCTAAAAATTTAACCCACAACTAACTGGGATGTCCGGAGACCTGGCCATTGGAATGCAGTGACCTGAAGCGTGGGGAGATGCTGCGAATAAGGCTCGTCCCTGTGGAAGAGGCACCAGAGCCAGGCTTGGAGAGCATACTGATGTGGTGTGCTGCAGATGCATGCTGAGTGTGTGATTTTCAGCGTTCAGTGCCTACATTGTTAGATAAGCGGATTAGAAAACATTGCATAAAGTGGCATTGCAGGGGGCTGTCTTTATACCTGCTACTTGCCTTGTTTTGCAAACCCTGATTTCACAGCGGAACCCATTCAGAGCCTGCACTGAGATTGTTCACATGTATTGGCCTTTTTAAGAATCAAGGGGTCACAGTTTCAGATTCACTTAATTCTCAAAGCAGTGATATTTTTCTTTTGGGATCAGGGCTAGTGGTGGGCATGTGGGGTTTTTTTGATCTAACTTCAGTTTGCTCTTAAAGATAAATATCTGGGGTGCAGAGAGCTCCTGGTGTATTGGAAAACACTTGGGTTCACTGTCTCTACTTTGTGGTGGGTTAAAGAACTCATGTGTCATTTCCCGCTCCTTAACTCTCCGAAGTTCCAAGTTGCAAATGGAAACCATTTGTCTGAAGTTTATATGCACAAATTCGGGCTTATTAGGTCCATTTGCAAAGGCATCATCAGAAACTGGAGTTCAGGGGAGATGTCTTTGGATCTTACTGGTCACAGAGGGAATTTGGCAGATGGGAACCGTGCTCCGTGCTGCTGTCCGAATGCGCTCACTGCTCCTGTCCCCAGCCAGGCGCCGTGGGACGAGAAGTCTCTGCCTTTGGAGGTTGTTCATGGAGCGCTGCTGGAGCAGCCTGGTGAGCAGCTCAGCTTCTGCGGTCATCTTTTTTGACTGGCCCAAGGTTTTCCATCCCCAGGGATCATCCGTCCCAGAGGCAGGATGGTTTGAAGGGGTCCTGCAGCTCAGGGCTCTGTGGAGGGCAGGGAAGTGCCCCAGGCTGGTCCTTGAGCTGCACTGAAGGAGCAGAGCAGGCTGGGCTGTTCCCACGCTGGGCACCGTCATTTTACCTCCTCAAAAAGTCACTGTTTTGAGGAACGGTTTTCGCTCTGCCCGGTTCTGTGTGGGATTCAGGAACAGACAAAAACAGGATGATTTTTTGAGATGGGAGGGAATGTAAATAAAATTAATTTAATCTCCTATGGGGGCTGTCGGTTACTGACTCCTTAGACCTGCGCTGAATTCCAGTGTCAGAGCTGTGTCAAAGGATTGTTAACTTGGGGCACGTGTGGTCGTTGCATGTAACTGCAGCCCGTGGCTGATGGTCTCGCGGGGCTCCCGTCTGCAGGGACACGTGTGACAACCGCCTGACCTGCTCCACCAGCTCTGCCTCCAGCCTCGACACCAGTGCCCACTTCCAGGAGAATAATGGGCCAGCGCAGAGCACCAGATGGGACGAACAGCAGAAGGTGTTTGCCCTCGAGCAGGTCTGTGGTGTCTTCAGAGTGGACCTGGGACAAATGCGATCCCTCCGCCTCTTCTTTAGGTAACGTGTTGGTGTGTGTGAGATTTGTGTGTGCTCTGGGTCAGTGCGCGCTGGGCCGTGGAAACAGATGGCTTCTGCAACCTCCTTGGAAGTCTTTCCCTGATGGTTGTCTCCAGGAAAGCAAGTATCAACCTTCCTCAAGGAGAGCCTCTGAATTACACTCCTGGGGCCTAAAGGATTTTTTTTCCCTAGTAAGGGAAAGGTTGCTCTTAGCTATCTTACCCAAAATGTTTAAAATAACCTGGAGGTGTGGAAAACATCTCTATCTATGGTACCCTCTCCCTTGCCTGCCCCTCACCGGGGTTCTTCTAGGGTCTTGCTGCTCTTAGCCTCTTCAGTTATTTTTCAAATAACTACAAAAGTTATTAAAAACATTTTTACTCCCTCTTTTCTCACTCCCTGCTTCTTTATACAATGCTGTGTGAAACCAGGTCCACTCTCTCTAGGAGCTGACTTTGTGTACAGCCTCAGTGTTGCTGGGGCAGACTTCTTGGGGGTTTTTCCCCAGGAAAGACAAAATTTAACTCCTTCACGTGATGGAAGGGTAAGAGAGTGCCGTTACCAGGCACAAGTGGAGCTTCTTGCAGAAAATGAGGGTCACTATGGCCTTGCCCAGCACTCTAAGATTACTTCTGTGCTCTGTTTTAAGGGACAACTTGATGCTACACTTCTTAATTTGCTGTCCTTGCTCTCTCATCTGCTGTTCCCCTTCCCACTGGGCCTCTCATTATTCCAGGCAATAAACGCAGGTTGTTTTCCCCGTTGTTCTGCCCCACAGCGATGAGGCCTGCACCTGCGGACAACTGGTTGTTGCGAGCAGGGAGAGCCAGTACAAGATCTTCCATTTTCACCATGGTGGCCTGGATAAGCTGTCGGAGGTGTTTCAGCAGTGGAAGTACTGCACAGAGACCCATCTCAAGGACCAGGTACCTCCCCATCCGTTCCTGTCCTACCTGTGGAATAAGGGGGCTGATAATCCAGGGGACTTGCTTAGGTAGTTGCTTTGCTAGACACGGTCACCCGACAGGTCAGTGCTGCACTTTGGGCATGGGAGGTGGCTGGGAAGTCTGCAATGGTAGCTCTGAAATTCTGTCATAGCCTTTCATCCATTTTGTGAAGCGTAGCACACTGCATTGGAACATGTTTTGACAAGGCATCTTGCCATATTTTGTTCAATCTACATACAAATGTGATAAGAGCTCTTTAATTATCTGTTTAAGATACTGTATGTGCTTATTAGAAACAGTGATTTTTAAATTTCCATCCTTCCCACAGAGCCCCCTGCTGCTTTTCTTATTATGGTCGCATGGGCTCACTTTTTGCATTGAACAACCTTTGATTTTTAAATTAAATGTCAGCTGCAGTCTTGCACTGGGATCATGAGTGCCCTTAGAGAGCCTGGCAGTGCAGTTCCCTGCCTGCCTAACAGCAATCCCTTTGTATATGGCCAATCATATGTAATTTATTGCAGGCATTCCTGGCAGGGTGAAGTTTTGCTGTAAGCAGCATTAATTCAGTTTCAGGTCAGGGATAAGACTGGGGGAGGAATGGAAACCATTTTTTTTTAAGATGAAGCTGTTTTGTGGTACTCGGATTTTTTAATTATTCTAATCACTCTCGCTATTGTAATGGTTGGAATTTAAAAAAAAAAAAAAGCAAACCCTGCCCAAGTGCAGCGCCTCAGTGCTTAATCCTACGCGAACCATGCAAAAAGGTTTTCCTGCTCTGCAAATGGCTGGGTTTCACACTCCGCTGCCATCTCTGGCTCCTGCCTCCAGTTTGTTGTGTTCTGGTTTTCCCCCCGTTCAGCAGCTCGCTGACGAGAAGACATGTATGCAGTTCTCCATCCGCCGGCCCAAGCTGCCCTCCTCGGAGACCCACCCCGAGGAGAACACGTACAAGCGCCTGGATGTCTCTGCCTGGCTCCATCACCTCAACGAGGCCGGGCAGGTGGAAGAGGAGTACAAGCTGCAGAAGGTGAGAGGTGTGGGTTTCATCTCCTTGCTCCTGCCACACGCCACCAGTCCCCAGGTGGACGCTGTGGGAGTTTGCTTTCATGGTGGGGACAAGAACTGGGCGTTGAGAGCATAAAGACTGGGGTATGGGTCTTGGCTGGAGGTCCTGGGACTGCAGGTGAGTCTGCTACAGGCAGCGTGGTAGAACATCTCCCTGATCCAGGAGGACAGCCTGGAACAGGCTGCCAGGAGAGGTTCTGGAGTCTCCATCTCTGGAGACATTGAAAACCCGCCTGGACACGCTTCTGTGCATCCTGCTCTGGGTGGACCTGCTCTGGCAGGGGGTTGGTCTAGATGATCTCCAGAGGTCCCTTCCAACCCCCTATCATTCTGTGATTCTGTGACAAGCCATCCGGCTTCTCCTGCCGGTCGGAATTACTGAACCAAAGCGTCCAGTGCTAGACCTGTTTGCAGAATGCAGTGTGAGCAAATCAAAGAAAGAAAAATTGAGATGACTCTACGGAATACTGTGGGGCTTGCGGGGGAGCACTGGGTCCAGGTCTGAGAGAGAAGTTTGCAGTGAAATGCGGTGTCTCCAAGATTGGGGATTAAGCCGTGACATGAGAACGACACGTTAATCATAGAGCCTCTCCAGGGGGGGTTATTGACATTGAAATGAGCCCGATTTGTGTCTCGTCTGGGAATAGAAGGCCAGCACTTTCCCTCTAAACATGTGCAAATTGCAGGAGCTTGAATCAAGGCGTCACTTGTCAGGAGAGAACTGCAAAGCCACCAGAGCACAGTAGCGGCCAGTTTCTTGTTGCTGTTTTGGGGAATGTTAAAACTGCACCAGTCGTAACTTTTGCTCCTTCTCCCAGGCCATTTTCTTTGGTGGGATTGATATTTCCATCCGTGGGGAGGTGTGGCCCTTTCTCCTGCGCTACTACAGCTACGAGTCCACCTCTGAGGAGAGGGAGGCGCTGAGGCTGCAGAAGAGGAAGGAGTACTTTGAGATCCAGGAGAAAAGGTAAGGGAGCAGCTTTGCCCTCCCCTACCCATCTCCTCAGGCTTGGGGTCACAGTGATGGGTCTCTGCCTCCTGGGCTTCAGGAGAAGCTGAGTGGGGTGGAGAACCAAGAGGGGAAGGAGGTGTATGAAGCGCAGGTGACCTCCCGGGGGTCTCAGCTCAAACACTGTCTTACCCTCATCACTACCACGCAGGGAAGCTCATCTCACCGGTGAGGCTACAGGCTTAGCATGCTTGGTTTGGAACACTGAAGGTGAAAACGGGACTTATATTTCTTTATAAATATATATGGATATAAAAATAGGGAAGAAAACGGGCTGTCTAATTCAAGGAAATTATTACTGAAAGAACTGCATGTTGTAAACTGGTTGTGGGTTCATTTAAGCTGGAGAGGGACAGTAGTATTATTAATTAGGAGACAATCAAAACAGAGTAATGAGTTCTGGTGTGCCACCCACAAGAAGCAGTGGAGAGCAGAGTCCGACTGCTTCTCCAGTGGAGTTTATTGCAGAAAACACATATGTCATCCCGTTTATAACCCAGAAGGCTCCTTGCAGTAATCTGTTTGGATAGAAAATCTGCTGTTCCGGACAGACCTGCTTGTCTGTTTTTCAGGTGATGTGAAAACTATACAGGACTAGTTTTTCTCTGCAAACTAAAGCTGAAATGAGGCTTTTTGTTCCTTGTGACAATCATATTCCTCTCTTGGCAACATACTCCTCTTGCTGCTCAATTTCCAGGCTTTCGATGACTCCAGATGAACAGAAGGATTTTTGGCGTAAAGTACAGTTCACGGTAGATAAAGACGTCGTGAGGACTGACCGCAGCAACCAGTTCTTTCGAGGGGAGGACAACCCAAACGTGGAAACTATGAGGTGAAGTGTCTGATTCCAGTGTCCCAAACAGTGTGTCCTACTGAATGTTTGAAAGTTCACGTTGCTCTGGGTGCAATTGCAGGTTAATCTTTGAGATGGCAGGAGTGATGCAGCCCGTGTGGGGAGAGCTGGGGCAGACCGAAAAGGGCTCGGCTGTGACGGCTGTGACTTGCCCTCCCCGTGTCTCACCTCTTCATTTGTATCTCTTTTCCAGGAGGATTTTGCTGAACTATGCAGTATTTAACCCAACAATTGGATACTCCCAGGGGATGTCCGACTTGGTTGCCCCGCTCCTGGCAGAGGTCCTAGATGAGTCGGATACTTTCTGGTGCTTTGTAGGATTGATGCAGAACACGATCTTCGTCAGCTCACCCCGGGATGAGGATATGGAGAAACAGCTGGTGAGGCTGAAGGCTGAGCCCCCATTAGTCCTCTCGTTAGCTTCTCTGTCCCAGGCAAATTAGGACAATGCCATAAAGTGGTAACCTGGGCTGTTGGGTTCCAGTGTGCTGAATCACACCCCAAAGCCTCAAAAATACCTGATGGATAAAATTGATCCTGGGGGATTTGGGCACTCCAGAGGCAGGTTACAGCCAATAAATTGTCAGAGTAAAGTTCTCTTGGCTGAGCTAAAGGGTGCTGATTCAGGGAACCTTCTATGATCAAATGTATTTAGGCTGCTGCCTGCTTTGTCTTCACAATTCTCTCAGGCAGCAGACTCACTGGTTCATTTTTGTCCTGATTCTGGGGCATTTGATGTGAACATGGCAGAGGAGTTGTTGAGCTGCAGCCCTCTTCTTTGGTTTTTTTGTTTTTAAGGTCTTAATATTTTTAATATTATCTCCAAATGAAAAGCCCTGTATATCTGACAGAGTTTCTTAAAAGAAGGTGAACTTGTTTAAAAATGGGAGCTTTTTAGGTTTTAACATGAATATCAGTTGTTTTCTGGTTGAGATCCTGAAAAATCCATTCTAAACCTGAAAAATCCTGTCCAGGTCATGATGGCACCAATTTAAAGGGGTAAACTTGTGGTGGAAACCCCACGGGAGGCTGCTGGTGAGGTGCAGTTGGTTAATGCACAGATTTATGCACTGTGATGTGCCTGTATGGTCAGGCTTTCCAAAATCACTTCCATCTTGCTTGGCCTCTACTGAAATGAAATATCACCAGAGATAGCTATGTCCTTTCTTTTCTTTAGTTTTTAAGGCTCTGGCTGCTTTCCTCAGCCTGAATCTCTGTTCATGATGTAGTTGTCATGGGTTTTTCTTTTCACCCTCCATCCTTCCTTGTGAAATACCTGCTGTGGCCTGTGAGCTCTGGCCTTTAATGGTATATCCAAGCGTGCTCCTGGCTGTGCTGCAATAAAGAGGCTGGAGGATTTGGGGAGAGCAGAGACCGGTGGGCACCAGATCTTGTGGGTGGCAGGGGGGTCCCCGGGGTGGGTGTGAGGGCTATGAGAGTCCTTGGCCTCAACTCAGAGCATCTTTTCCAGATGTACCTTCGAGAGCTGCTGCGGCTCATGCACCCGCGCTTCTACCAGCACCTTTCCTCCTTGGGAGAGGATGGTCTGCAGATGCTTTTCTGTCACCGATGGATCCTCCTCTGTTTTAAACGTGAATTTCCAGATGCCGAGGCCCTGCGCATGTGGGAAGCGTGCTGGGCTCACTACCAGGTCAGACAGCTGGAAATGGGCACAGCACACATCGGGCAGCAGGGTGTTCTTTGCTGAATCCTCGTGATCTCTGCAAGGGTTGCAGAATTTCCATAAAGGCTCTTAGTAGCAAAGTATCCAAAATAAGTAGGTGTTAGAGGGCCTGTAACTATCAAAGAGGTTTATCTGTGTAGCAGGAGGATGTACACTTGCCTTTCCTACTTGAAGATGTCCAGGTTTCAAAACGAGATTTTTCAGAAAGTGCTGAACATCCACTTCTGAAGTTCAGACTTCTCTTACACGGCTGGAAAACGTCTTCCCAAAAATGGCTAGTCTGCTTTGAAAGCTGTGGTGCAAACCTTGCTGCTGCACTGTAAAGGGAAGGGGCTTTGGCTCAGCTGTGGTTCAGAATTTACTAGTAACTCCTGTTGTGTATACTGCCAGCCAAAACTGGAAGGAGCACAAAATCTCACTAAGGACGTGCTTGTGGAGGGTGGGGAGGGTACAGACCTCTGCCTCTACCTGCTGTGCTCCAGCCCATTTTCTCATTGCAGACCGACTACTTCCACCTCTTTATCTGCGTGGCCATCGTGGTGATCTATGGGGACGATGTCATTGAGCAGCAGCTGGCCACTGACCAGATGCTGCTGCATTTCAGCAACCTGGCTATGCACATGAACGGAGAACTCGTACTCAGGAAGGTACGTGCCCATCTCAGAGATGATTCTCAGGGACTGATGCTTCATCTGCCACATCTCCTGTATCCCCCTGCTCGTCTGAAGTCTAGGAGGGTGGGATGCTGCTGTTGGCAGAAACAAGAGGTAATTGTAGAGTGCTCAGGAGGTAACGGTGTGGTTGGGATAACCCTTGCACATGCTCGGGGAAACGGCAGACAGAGCTGTTGGTCTCCATGTCCACCTTAGGAGGGATTGACTGCAGGCCATGGGATGTCCTTGTCCTGTGACCCGACAGTGTCCCCAGCACCTGGTGTAAGCTTCAGCTTTGCATTCAGGAGGGATGCTCCTTTGCTGAAGCTTTGACTTTTCTAAGGTAGCCAGGTAGGAGGAGGGGAGAGGAGGCCACGGGTTACCCGTGCTCTCCGTGTTCGTCCCCTGGTGCGGAGTGAATGAATGACTTTGTCTCTCTCCCGTCCAGGCCAGGAGTCTGCTCTATCAGTTCCACCTGCTGCCCCGCATCCCTTGCAGCCTGCATGACCTCTGCAAGCTGTGTGGGACAGGAATGTGGGACAGTGGCTTTATCCCCGCCGTGGAGTGCTCTGGCCATCACCCAGAGTGTGAGAGCTGCCCGTACGGGGGACTGGTGGAAGTGTCTTCTCCTAAACCAGGAAGTGAAGGCAAGAGAGGCTTGAAAACACGGGACGTCTTTGCTTTCCGAAAATAGCTGGAGAGGAACAAGGCGTGACGGCGGAAGAGGGAAGGGCAGGAAGGATGTGCCTAGGAAAAATGTTGAAGACAAAAATGGAGGGATAGCTTGTCAAGAGCCCTGAGAAGACTGAAAGGTGGAGGATGGACGAGGAATGAAATCATTCTACAGGGAAAGCAGATTCCAGTGCTCTGGTGGTGGAACCTGAACAAACTGCATCAAAGCAGGAACAGTGTTTGCACGTGCTTGGATTTGATTTTGTTAGAAACTTAAAGCTTTTGTAGGTCTTAACAAGGACTTTTTATTCTGCCTCTGGGATTGCACTGGTTTGGAACCAGAACTTTGCTACTTGCTGATGAGAAATGAGAACACAAGAGAGAGCCAAGCGAGGGCCAGCAGCCTCTGTGGGTCAAGTGGAAGGAGCAGGGCCGTGGCGAGGCCTCTCTGTGACGTCCCTTCACCCAGAGCATCCCACACACACGTGCACTCTCGGCTTCAACCAAAATGTGCAACTTAGTGGCTTCTCTCTAAAGCCATAAAGACCATTTTAATTATAATCTGCCAAAAATAAACCTGCAGACTATTGGGATTGCAGGGGAGGTGTTTGCTTTGTTGGCAAGGAAGAACTGGTCACCTGAAGGTCTTGTCTCTCACCTTTTCTTTTTTTTATACAGTATACTGGCTGGCAGGATTCTTTTTTCCCATGTGTACAGAAAATGTACAGGCACAGCTCCCTACAGCACTGCTCCTCTGGAGGCAGGGCATCTCATACACACCGTCCAAAGTTTACTTCTTTCTACCCCTCTGCTCTGCTCTGGTGAGACCCCACCTGGAGCACTGTGTGCAGCTCTGGAGTCCTCAGCACAGGAAGGACATGGACCTGTTGGAAGGGGTCCAATGCTCAGAGGGTTGGAGCACCTCTCCTATGAGAACAGGCTGAGAGAGCTGGGGTTGTTCAGCCTGGAGAAAAGAAGGCTCCGGGGAGACCTTATAATGGCCTTCCAGTAGCTGAAGGGGGCTACAGGAGAGCTGGGAAGAGACTCTTTTGTCAGGGAGTGGAGCAATAGAACGAGGGGGAATGGTTTTAAATTGAAAGAGGGAAGATTTAGATTAGATACTAGAAAGAAATTCTTTGCTGTGAGGGTGGTGAGAGCCTGGCCCAGGTTGCCCAGAGAAGCTGTGGCTGCCCCATTCCCTGGAGGGGTTCAAGGCCAGGCTGGATGGGGCTTTGAGCAGCCTGGTCTGGTGGGAGGTGTCCCTGCCCAGAGCAGGGGGGTGGAACTCGATGATCTTTAAGGTCCCTTCCAACTCTAACCATTCTATGATTCATGGCATTACAGCAAAGCTGTTTCTTCGTGCTGACAACCACAGATTTCAGTCACTTGTTTGTGGAAGTCTGTTGTTTCCAGTATGTTTCCCAATGTGT
This sequence comes from Tringa tobata, assembly GCA_033628505.1. NCBI lineage: Eukaryota > Metazoa > Chordata > Aves > Charadriiformes > Scolopacidae > Tringa > Tringa tobata. Next base: position 1,575 of record JAHREE010089159.1, on the reverse strand, counting down.
TTCCTTTGGCTCTTCTCAATTACTGACTTATTTACTGTCCCCACCTCTCTTTGCCATAGGCTGTAGCACTCCAAGAGGGCTGGAGGCCCCTCTGCTGCTGCCAGTGGGGCACCCTCTTCCCCGTCCCAAAGTGAAAATGAAACTTGGTTTGTTGCAGTCATTTTTGCTGAGCTCCCTCTCTGATGAAGTACACTTCCCTTTGAAGTATTTTTGAAGGGACATCATGTTTCCCCTCTCGTCTTCTGTAAAATTTGCCAACGAGAAGTGGGGCTGGGGCCATGGGCGCAGCCGCCTTGCCAAATGTCTTTACCCAGCTCGGTGGCATCCAAAGGTGTGTCCTGAGCCAGGGTTTGTGCCAAACAGAGCCGGGGGAGTAGTTTCCTTGTAAGGGTGAGAAAGGAGAGGAGGTGAGGGTGGGCTGCACCGGCTTTGCCCCTCCTTCTGCATGGTATGAAGTCTTGCAGCCTTTCCCCATTTTCTTGCTGCCTCTCACCTCAGCTGCCGCCGCTCTCCTGCGGCTCTGTCTTGGGCTGGGGAGGGATCAGTGCTCACTTTCCAGCTTTGCTCTCAGGCACCTTTGTGCTGTTTAGCAGCACCCGTGGAAATCCCCGTACCCTCACAGGTACCTGCATCCGACAAGCAAATTTCCCTACGAATCCTCCTGCGAGGCCTTACCCACCGCCTGCCGTGGAGCCCACCTGCCCCACACTGGGGGGGAGGCTGGCAACTGGGATGCTTTGTGTGAAACCAGCACAAACCACGTCCGCGCTGCGTTTTGGAAGGGGGAAAAGACTTGACCCTGTGCAGGCACCGTGCCAAATAGTGGCTGTGGTGTGGCAGAAGGACGGTTTGGCTCCTGATTTGTGTGCCTTTAATTCAGAGGATGAAAACCTTCCCCTTGAGGAGAGCAATGGTGACAGCGCCTGCGGTGGTGCCCAGCAGCCCATCCTGGAGAAGTCCCCAGGAGCCCCCTGGGGTCGTAGGAGGTGACACGCTGGTGGCTGCTTTGCTGTCAGCCGGGGAGTTCTTGGAGATTAATGATGACTCAGTGAATAATAAAAGTTGGTGTGAGGCGTTTGTGTGGCGCGTTGCTGTACAGGCCGGGTGCTGTACCTTATGTCAGGGGACAGCCCTCGGCCGGACGCCGTCCCCACGGCTTGGGCCTCTCCTCTCACAGCTGAAGGGGAGGCGTGTTGGGTGCTGGGGCTGTGTTTTACTCACTCCAGCCTGGGGACGTGCAGCAGCACTCGGTGTATTCACCTAGAAGCGAGCTCTAAGTGCCCGTGGCTGAATTAGGGTGGGAAAAGGACCCCGTGTCCCCACCAGGGCTGTGTGGCTGCTGGCAACGGGCTGGGAGGCACCAGCAAACACCCACCAGAAGATCCGGAGCTGGTTTTGCTGCAGCCGTCATTCCCAGCCAGTAGAAGACAATGGGAAGAGATGAAGTAGATAATTTTTAGCGTTATTTTTCCACTATTAAAATGTCATTCAGCAATGTGGAAATCACTCAGGATTTGTTTAGTTGAAGACTCCGCGCTGCAGTTTTCCAGCACGTGGGAAAAACTGGGTTTTTTT
>JAHREE010089100.1:0-10425 GCA_033628505.1 Tringa tobata | reverse complement strand
TGCTGGACCCTCTCCAGCAGTTCCCTGTCCTTGAACTGGAGAGCCCATAACTGGACCCAGTGCTCCAGATGGGGCCTCCCCAGGGCAGAGCAGAGGGGGAGGATGACCTCCCTCCACCTGCTGGTCACAACTCTTTCTGATGCACCCCAGGGTGCCATTGGCCTTCTTGGCCACAAGGGCACATTGCTGGCTCATGGGCATCCTGTTGTCCACCAGGACTCCCAGGTCTTTCTCCTCAGAGCTGCTCTCCAGCAGGTCACCGCCACCCTGTCCTGGTGTAGGGGGTTATTCCTCCCCAGGTGCAGCACCCTACACTTGCCTTGGTTGAAGTTCATCAGGTTCCTCTCTGCCCAACTCTCCAGCCTGTCCGCGTCTCGCTGAGTGGTGGCACAGCCTTCTGGTGTGTCAGCCAACCCTCCCAGTTTTGTGTCATCATCAAAGCCCTTTAAAACACTGACTTTCATGACACGTTTATCCTACAGGTCTCAAAAATAAAAACAATGCCAGGTATGTCCACCACATCAGAATCCCTTCCCTACAGAAGAGACGCATTTAGAATCTAGAAGTTAGCCATGTTGTCACCCTACCACAAATATTGGGTGTCTTGATTGACAACAAACCCCAAGGGATGAAGAAAAAGTCCTATTTTGTTATAAGGTGACCCTCTGCTTAGGGCAGAACGTCCTTGTGTTCTGTCCAGGGGAAATATTCAGAGGCAGGTGCCAAGATGTTGTCAGAAGAAGAGCTCTCTCTCCCTGCCAGACAGAAGAGCGTTCACTCCCGGCTTCACGTCTGCGCTTGGAAACACCAGGGCATTCTGAGGACATCACCAAGCTGGATACGTGCAGAACACCCCTCCAGGAATAATTACATACTTGTTCTCAAAAGGAATGTCAAAAAGGAGATTTTTTTAATATTAGAGATTTGCTGTGCCACATATCTTTGGGAAAGAAAAAAAAAAAACAAAACCAACCTGTAAGTACAACTTGCTTTTAAATTGAGAAAATGACATTTTGGTGCATTTTTGCTCCCTCTGTGCTTTTAAGAGGAGAAAACTTCTTAAAATAATCAGACAGCCCTGTCTCTTCCACAAAACCACTGCAGCATGACTGATTACCCAAATCTCTCATCTCCAGAACAAATTTTTAATGGTTCATGTCCATTCTAGCTTAAAAAAACCTGAAAACCAAAATGCATAAATTGTTTTATCAAACTAGGAGTTTCCAAACCTGGAAAAAACTGTGGGTTCTCTACAAGTTTTTGCTACATGCCATGAAAGCGACAGGTTTTCAGTGAAAACATATAAAAAGTAACCAAATGAGTTATGAGAAAAGTCTTCAGTCAAAACAATAAGACTTGGTGTTAAACTATAGGGGTTTATCCAGAGGAGGTGATTGGATTTTATACTGATTACTCTACAGAATTGGGGAGTAAGATATTTATATTCTCATCTGGGAATTTTTCTGTTCTCTTTCCCTTATGTTAAGGGAGAATCATAGAATTGTCCAGGTTGGAAGGAACCTCTCAGGTCATCGAGTCCAACCATCAACCTAACTCTGATAAAAAAACCATCACTAAACCATGTCTCTAAACACCACATCTGTCTGGCTTCTAAATACCTCCAGGGATGGTGACTCCACCACTGCCCTGGGCAGCCCATTCCAAGGCTTGATGACCTTTCCATGAAGACATTTTTCCTCATACCCATCCTAAACCTCCCCTGGTGCAACCTGAGGCCATTTCCTCTTGTCCCATCGCATGTTCCTTGGGAGAAGAGACCAACCCCCCTGGCTACACCCTCCTTTCAGGGAGTTGGAGAGAGCGAGAAGGTCTCCCCTCAGCCTCCTTTTCTCCAGGCTGAACATCACCAGCTCCCTCAGCCACTCCTCACAAGACTTGTTCTCCAGACCCCTCACCAGCTCCGTTGCCCTTCTCTGGACACACTCCAGCCCCTCAATGTCTTTTTTGTGGTGAGGGGCCCAAAACTGGACCCAGCACTTGAGGTAGGGCCTCACCAGTGCCCAGACCAGGAGGATGATCACCTCCCAAGTCCTACTCCCCACGCTGTTCCTGGTACAAGCCAGGATCCTGCTGGTGGCTTTCTTGGCCACCTGGGCACACTGCTGTCTCATGTTCAACCAACAGTTGAACAACACCCCCAAGTCCTTTTCCACCAGGGCAGCTCCAGCCACTCTGCCCCAGGCCTGGAGCCTCCATGGGGTTGGTGACCCAAGGGCAGGACCCAGCACTTGGCCTTGATGAACCTCATCCCATTGGCCTCGGCCCATCCATCCAGCCTGTCCAGATCCCTCTGCAAAACCCTTCTACCCTCCAGCACATCAACACTCCCACCCAACTTGGTGTTGTTGCAATCAGAACCAGAGTTATCATCGCTCCAGGCTGCCAAAACGTTGTTCACCCCTGCTCTGGATGGGAATTCTTCAGGGCCAAATCTGATTTAGGCTGTGGCACCACACGTTGAGGAGGAAGGGAAAGCCCTGCTGAGTCTACAGATTTAATTACCCCCCCTGCTCCCTGTCTGAGAACAAGCAACAGCAGGTTTTCTGAAATTTTTCCAATTCTGATGGTTTTAAACTCTTCCACGAATTAAACCATTCCAGCAGAGTGTCTGGTTGGAGTATTTCCTGAGAATAAGATGCTACAAGTTACACTACAACATGAAAAGCACACGGTAGCATTAGTCATTCAGTATTTTGCCCGGTATTTTTATACTTGTGCTGCAATATCCAAATGCTACAAGGTTGGTACTAACCAATATAACAAAATAATACCTTTTGTATCCTTAGTTTCTTCTTCCAGGTACCTGTGGTAGAGATTTCGGACGGCTCCATTCATAGATTTCAAAGGTTGACGCAGGATCTTGTATTTGCCCACCACAGCCTTGTTTATTTCTTGAACGACGGCGTTAATCTGCTCATACGTTAAACGACCTTTCATATACCTACAGATAAAAATAAAAACCAGTGAGCAGAAAGTCACAAACGAAGTTCCGTGTTTATTTTTCTCTTTCATCGGCCTTAATTGAACACGCTATTCCCAGTTCGAGGCAGTTTCTTCTGCTTTGTGTTAATGAATAAACCCAGGACTTGATTTTGCTCCTTTCCTTGACTGTTTAATAATGTTGAAAAGGCAGAAAGATGAAACATTAGAAAGCTAAATTAAGAAGTAAAAAATTATCCAGTGCTTAAGCTGTAAGGAGCTTTTCAAAATTGAATAAAGGTTGCTTTTAGAGCGTACCACTTAAACTACAAACGCAACAAATCAAGCAACTTTGCAGAAAACACAAGCCGAAACTGAAATCAAATGTTTCTGCCTAAGAGTGCAATTTATATTTATATTATAATCCTAAATAACCTGTGTTTGATCTTACAGCCATTCTCTTGGGTTGGGTTTTTTTTTTTTTTTTGAAGAAATAGCAGTTTTGTGTTGTTTTCTCTATTTTATTGAGCTATACAGACACAGTTCTGCACTACCAACATCCCCTTCTGAACTTTCCGAGCGTTTCATAACACTGGTACTAAAATAATAAAATCTGTTGAGAACAGCCCGGAGGTACAGGAAGCCCAGAAGATAAAAAACAAAGTGATGTGGAAATATTAGAACACTGGAATATTTGCAAATAAGGCTATTCAGCATTTACAGATGTAAAGGCACGCATTCAAGGAAAAAGGAAACACGCTACAAACTGAGGAAGCATTATATAAAAATGAAATTTGAAACTTGTAGGAGAAGCATGAAGCTAAACACAAAACAAAACCCCAGAAAACACTGCAGTAAAATCCAGGGCAACTTTGCAATTTGAATTATCCCATGATGACCATGCAGTCTCTCCACCAAACCCAACCTTGGCTGTTTGTGTTGGGTTCAGTATCAGTTTGCAGATGCGTGGAAGCGAGAAAAGCTTTATAATTCATTTTAAGAATGAATGGGATTCTTTAGGTCAGGAGAGAAAAGCTTTATAATTCATTTTAAGAATGAATGGGATTCTTTAGGTCAGGACCACCAGGCGACTAAAAGCTGTAGGACAACAAGACTGAAAAGATCAATCAACAGGAAATTCTTCCCTTGTTTTAATCTGAATGAAAAACCTCAATCTTAGGAAAATGAGCAAAGGATTGAAAGCACAAGCAGTGCTGCTAATCAATTACAAAAATCAAGATTCCAAGCCAGAACACTGCCAACTAAAAACAAGGGCTTGCTGTAGAATTTAATAATGGCCAGTCCCTGCCAGGGAGACAGGTTTGCAAAAACTCCTGAAATCTAAGCAATTGCTCTCATTTCAGACTGAATTGCTACTCAGTTATTTGTAGCCGGTTTTCAACTTCATTGATACTTTGATGAATCCAAATTCAAAAGCTGGAAGGTACAGCCATTTGTATAAAAACGCTCTACTTGGCACAAATCACATTTTTTCAAATAAAAGCAGGTATATCACCCCTAAAGTGCAGTCATGTTGGGCTTATATAGGGCTTAGCCTATATAAGTTAACTATTTAGTGCTCTATCTGCATCTCTTTGCCTGTTTATAGTCATGGGGGAATGTGCAGAGCTATGAAGGTTAAGGCCTATATATTAAGGCCCATATATTACCTATATTTAAGTTCCAGTGCTCCCAGTATCAATAGACATGCAGTGGATACACTCAGTGAAGCTAAGAGACACCTCAGCAGTGGGGACACTCAGGGAGTGTGGGGACAACCTTTGTCACAGACACGTAAACGCAGGAGCCTTAAACTGAAACCACGTTAGCTCAAAAACAACTGGAATATTTTTTTTCTGTGCCTAACTTTAAGGATCATAAACACTCCAGCTGTTCCACAGTCTTCTCGTGTTTCTATCCAGCAATCCCATAAATACTGACATTTATTTCAGTCCATACACACGCTAATATAAAAATACAAAGTCAAGGAGTTCCAAATTCATCCATTTAATTTAGATTTAAAATAACTTTAAAATCTGCTTCACTACACCAAAAGGAAAACATTCAGAACTCTTTTTAAAAATAAAAAAAAAGTGACCCAATTTCTTTTTTTAATCCACAGAAGCCCTTTTCAAACCCCCTTTTTTTTTTTCCATAGGTATGAAAACCAAAGCACAGTGCTACAGTCTTCAAAGAAAATAACATCATCAACGTATCGCATATATACCACTGGAAAAAGAGATAAATCCTTAATGGGCCAAACCTGCCCTCTCAAAAAAGCTTAGGCTAAAAGAAACATATATCCCCCCAAGTTACCATTTTCTTGAGACTTTCGAGTTATAATGAACGTGCAGATTCCAAAAATACCTCAAGCGGTAAGAATTTGAGAGACAGAATAAAGCGTTTCCCTTTGCCTTGAATTCAAAGCTAAGAGACATCTCCTGAGCCATTTCCTTTTTTTCTTCCTCCCCAAAGTGCCTTTCTACACCTCATTTGAAGGCTCAGATAATTTGCAAGGTTCTCACTGTGTGAGAATATTCTATTTGATCGAGGTGCTGGGTATCCCTTGATTAAATACCTCTGTGAAGCTCTAAAAATCCCAAGTCACTGAGGAATTTGTATCCCTTTTTAGTGCCCTAATGATGCACAAAGCGGATGAAAACCACCTAGATTTTTTTCCCAGTTCAAAATCTACCAGGGCTGTGGAAGGAAGGGAGAGAGGAAGGAGACTCTTGGCAGATGGGAACCCCACGGTAACCCAGCTGGTTGGGGAATTGCACACATATGGGATGCACACGCACGATTGTGCTTTATTAAAACACCAGCACAACCCCGTGCGAGCGCAGCCGCGCGGCTGTGAAACCCAGAGCTGCACAAAAACACACCAGCATCCCTCGTTACCATCCCCAGAAGGTATAAAGAGATCCCACATCAGAACCTAAGAACTGGGATACCATCCTCGTTCTCATTCTTCTCCGACAAAAATCTTATTTGTAAGATAATTTGGGTCACAAACATTTGCTGCTTAGATTTGATTAAATAATATAGGGAATCTTAGCTGACTCCTGTTTTACAACACTGCCAGGCAACAGGAAAAAACACTTATCTAATAGATCTATTTAAATTCATGTAAATCTGCCTCCAAAGAACAAACATGCTTTTTTTTTTTTTTTCCATCTGAATCATTTTTCCATCTGTCCCCATTCTCCCCACCTGCAAACAGCAGTGGAAAACCTTCCGCTTTCAAGGATAAAACTTCCAGAGGTTATCAGGGAAGATCATTTTAACTGGAGGTTAAAACAACATTTGGCTGGAACGGTGCCTACTTTTCTTTTCTTAGCAGAGATAAAGAGGAAAAATTCCCATTTTTGCTCCAGAAAAAAAACCCACCAAAACTCCAGCTTTTACCTTTCTAAAATTTTATCAGGGGAGAAGAACCTAAGGGAGAAAATCCACAAAACAGAGATCATCTGCAGAATGAAGATACCAGGTAAAGGCACTTTCAAGAAGTAACCAAAAAGAGTTCTTTATTATTAGCTCAACATTCAGGCTCCTTCATTTTTTGGATTGAGCAATTTGGTGGAAAAAATATGGACATTGCTCACCTGAAAATTCTGAAAGCTCTAGGAAAGATGATTTGAAAGCCTCAAGTAAAACTCAAAAAAAAAAATATTCTTATTGAAACAAGTGTTGTCAGGAAATATACTGAATCTAGAGTCTAGATAACAATTTAGCCTCAGACATTAATGTAATTTTCTTGGTTTTGCAGAAATATTTGCCATTTCAGAAAAGTTATTCCTACACAACAGACTTCAGAGAAGGATATCCATTAATCAGGTCCTGATGGTAGGGGGGGAAAAACCCACAGTTTTCTATTCTAGAAATTTTGGGAGATTTCAGTGGGAGGTGTTTTTGCATTTAACAAGTCTGATTTCTTTTCCCATCTCAAAACCAGATTGATCAGTCAAGACTTGAAGTTTTTAGAAACCCACAGTTGGGTCAAATAAAACCAGCGTTTAAAATTATTTTTAAGTGCAACCATAGATTTCATCTGAGATTATGGCTCTTTTTTCTTTTTTCCTATGTCAGTTCACAAAACAAGAAGAGAATCCACCTATTAGCTAATATATTTCTGTTCATAAATTAAAGTGACTTTCGAGATAAGAGGTTTGGGTTTTCACTGATTAGTTCTGATCTTCCCGATACAGACATTAATAGAGCTAATTAGGTTCTTTTTTATTTCATTTTCGGGTTTGCTGATATTGCATATAAACTATTTGGCTAAGAAAAGCCGTGCTTACTTACGCAGGAACACTTTCAAATTCTTCAGCAGTGATTAAGGGTGCTTCTTTAATAAGTCGTGTCTCTTTTGTAGGTTTCTTCACGCATTCGGGTTCGACAACTTTTGTTGGTTCTTCCTGTTTCACAGTTGGCCCAGCGACGCTGTAAAATGAAGGAATATTAAGTGTATAAATAGCAGATAAGCAGAGTGAGGAGAACACCGTTATATTCTCAAGCCTGTTTACTCACAGACCTAAGATCCTACCCATCTGTTTATAAGGGTGGATGAACACAATCCACCCTCCTGCCTGAAAGGAAAAAAAAAAAAAAGAAATAAATAAAGCCAGCCCGCTCCGTTTCATTTCTCAGGTGAGTTGGAAGGGGTCCAAAGGCAGCGCAGAGCAGTTAAGGATTCAACGGACCGTTACGTTTCACGGAACACGAGGGCCTGGCTTTTTTTATCAGATGAAGCGGAGCGCAGAGCTGCAGCCTAAAGGGCAGATTTGAAATACTTCCCAGCTCTTCGAAACAAGTTCAAACCTTGGGAAGCCTGGCTCATCCCATAAATCTTTTTGAAGCAAAGAAATTCAACGCCATCCAGCAGGCTGGGATTTTTTAATTTTTAATATTTTTTTTTTTTTTTTTAGGTAAGATCCCAAAAGTTGAGGGATTTCCTGCTTTGAGTGATTATAGCAGCATTATTTTTAGAAATTAATGCTTCCTTCAAACCCTCAGCTTCGAGCCTCAAGCGCCGACTTACTTGCCAGCCACCCATCTAACTGTAGGAGGACAGCAAAGAGGATGGCCAAATTCATTGTCATCTGAATACAAGGACATTATTGGGATGTGCAAGGGAAATAACTAAAGCTGACCCATCACAAAGAACTGATCCTCTGCTTTGATCAAACCCTCCCACGAGGAGAGATCTTCGCTTGAGGTGGGGCCTTAGAGTCAGCGAAGAGCACAGCAGTTGACCCCAAGGTTGGGATTTCATGTGTCACTCGATGGGACACCCCTAAACCCACCGTCCAGCTTCTCAAGGAAGATGACTGCAGTGTGGAGGACAACTAGTGCCACCTGCTGGGCTCCTAAGCTGTCTTAGAAACCTTCTGAATAATAGCTATCGTTTCACATGTGTCTCATTCTCTTTTGTGAGCTACTTTAATCTGAACAGCTTCCCGGTGCAGCCCTCTCAAAGGCAGGTGGATGTCATTGCTAGTTAAAATAAATGCCAGGCTGCTGCAGGAAAAAGAAGAATGAAAATACCACCACCATAATTCAAATCCCCACAGAGAGATGATCGGGTTAAAGGATTTTATTTTTTTTATATTATATTTAGAAGGGCAGCGTTGAACTTCAGTTCTAGCATCCCAGCATTTGGATCACCAACCCACCCTTCATTCCTTAGGAGCTGCAACTCTCAGATCAGTCTGTTTGCAATCCTAAAGTAAAGAATGCTCAGATTTATCCAAAAAATTAGCTTAGGAACTTCAATCCTTAGGAGCTGCAACTCTCAGATCAGTGTGTTTGCTATTTTAAAGCAAGGAACGTTCAGATTTATCCAAAAAATTAGCTCAGGAACTTCAATCCTTAGGAGCTGCAACTCTCAGATCAGTGTGTTTGCAAGTCTAAAGCAAGGAATGCTCAGATTTATCCAAAAAATTTAGCTTAGGAACTTCAATCCTTAGGAGCTGCAACTCTCAGATCAGTCTGTTTGCAATTCTAAAGCAAGGAATGCTCAGATTTATCCAAAAAATTTAGCTCAGGAACTTCAATCCTTAGGAGCTGCAACTCTCAGATCAGTCTGTTTGCAATCCTAAAGCAAGGAATGCTCAAATTTATCCAAAAAATTAGCTTTTTACCATAATGTCACACCCGCCACTGGAAGCAGCCATCTGAACAACTCATTATTTTATAGGTTTTACCCGAGGGATTTGTTAAGGTGCTAGCACAAGCCTGGTAGTGAACAGTAAAGAGCAAACTCCAAGAATCGATACATTTAACAACCTTGGCACCCAAAATTTCAGTAATATCCAGTAAAAAGAGTGCCAGGAGCAGACCCACACCTCCAGACTCATGTACCACCTACCAGCTCCGAGTCGGTTTAGGCAGATGGGGAGGAATGTTTTCACGGAGGTGCTGTGCTTCGTTTTGGTCTCTCTCCACAGACTTCTGGAGCTCCTGGAATTAATGTTAGACTTCATCAGAAATCCAAAACTTAATGCCAAGCAAGTAAAATCAGTTTGCTGTTAGGGCAATGCTAAAATATTCTTTTAACTTAAGAGGTGTTGTTTGCTCTCTCCCCATCATCTTACCTCTTCGCCCTCTAATTTCCCCCAGAGCAATTAGCAAAGCTCAGAAAAACAAAGCTAAGAGTGAGAAAACATAACCTTGCCCGTCTTTGTCCTCAAAGCGTCAGAGAAATTTGAGTGGGCAAGAAATAAATCTGTAAAAACATACCCAAGCAGGTTTTGGGTGGTGGTGATGAAGAGATACTCCAGGAAACTCATCTACATTCCCCAAACAACACTTTCACAACAGACTTGGCCCATAAAAACACTGCTAACACACACTAAACCAAGAGATAAATATTCCAATTAAATAGGTATCATAGCTATTGCAAGGAAGTAAAAATAGAACTGCTCTTTAGATCGCAGTATCTATTATGAGAAAGACATGCTGTGAATGTATAAACCTTGAAAAATAGATCTTTTAGTGTTCACTAGGCTGGAGAGCTGCTTAATAAATGGCCAGAAACCCTGTTCCCAGTCCCAGTTTCACTTGTAAGCACATACATCCAAACGTATCACTTAGGATGTAGAAAAGAACTACTATGCAGTTATCAAAGATTCCTTTAAATCTTTCAGTATTTTATGAACAGAGGGAAAAAAAAATTACTTTTAGCAAATTGTTCAGTTTTTCATGCTGCTGAACTTCCGCTTCCATTTTATTCAGGAGATCATGCAAGAGAACAACCTCCTGTCCTATTTTAGAGAGCATAGAATTGAGGGATGGTTCTTGACCTGCCAAAGAGAGAATGTTAAGTCAAAACAACATCAACACAAAACCAAAATCCCATTTCCCTCCCCCTTCCACAAGCAGTGATTATCTGTAATTCTATGGTCCCCAACCACCACATCTTCCCAGAAGCAGCAGCAATATTCTCTAGTCACAATAGTCAATCTCCTACTCTATAGGGCCAAC
>JAHREE010089090.1:0-26219 GCA_033628505.1 Tringa tobata | reverse complement strand
AAAAAAAAAAAAAGGGAAAATATCTTGTTGTAAAATCTCTGCTACATATAATCATCTGCAGCTCCTGCCGCGAAGGAGCCCCGGGCCCAACACAAGCCCCCCCAGCCCCCCCCGAGGAGGGGGTTTGGCTCCTCCCGCCCCAAGCGATTGTACAATAAAATAACACCCCCCCACATTGAAAAATAATACAATTATCAAAAGGGGGTGTGACAGAAGAAGCCTCTCCCCCCGCCCACTCTGTCCCACGTCCCCCACCGTCTGGGGACCCCACAGTGTGTATGTGGGGGGGAGTAGCAGGTGCTGAGACCCCTCCAGCCCCTCACCAGTCCTCGTCCTCCCCCAGGGGTGGGGGGGTTTGCCGGCTGCTCCAGCTGGTTCCTTTCCCCAGGAGCTGGGATTGTCCATGGCAGGACCCAAAACTGGGGGGGCTACAGCGCAGGAAGAGACGGGTCTGGCCTTGGGACACACAGACCTGGAGTCGTCGTTCTTCATCCACGTGGCCCCCAGACCCTGGTGTCCTCGGGGGGGGTGGGTTTGAAGCACCACAGGCACGTCCAGCTCCTGCTCAACAGCCACCCATCGCTCCAAAAAACGCCAGAGTCCGGTTCCCCAGGGCTGGATTTCTGCAGAAATGGGGATTTTCCTCCTCCAGCCCCCGGTGTCCCCTTTGTGCCACTGACAGGCGCTGTGAGCCCTGAACCAACACCTGGGAGGGTTAATACTTTGCTGCTTGACAAAATACATCTTTTCTAAGCCCAAGAAAACGTCCCAGCCCGGCCCCGGGGAGGGCACGGGATGCAGGAGGCGGCTGCAGAGGAAGAGGAGCCCAGGGTGGTTATTGCTGGTGGGATTTTCCTCCGGGAGAAGGACAGGGACGGATGGTGGGACGTTTCCAAACTCCCCGCTGGGATGTTCCCACCTTTCCCTAGGTCGATTTGGACACAGCCTTTGAAGTGAGAAAAAAAAACCTTCAAATCTTAAGTTTTCCATCAAAAGCAGGAGAGGAAAAAAAAATAAAAAGAAAGAATCAAACTGCCAGCTTTCTGCTGCAGCACCACGAGGAACCTCCAGGTCTCTGCGAGCACCGAAACTCCAAAATCAGTAACACAAACGTTTCCAAGCCTTTCCCACGGGGACATTATCGGCTGGGGACGTCCCCACAATCCGCTCTTCGGAGCATCTCCCCCCTCGTGGCAGCACCAAGACCCATCAGTTCAAAAATGTCCCCTTCCTGCGCCCCCAGCACGGGGGTCTCAGTGCAGGGAGGAAGGAGAAATACCCGGATTTCATCCCAAACACCACCAGGCTTCCAGGAAAGTTTGGAATTCCTCCCCCGCTGCAGTTGCTCCACGTTCCCTTCCAAGTCCAACTCCGCAACGAAGAATTTTTCCTGCTGGAATCGAAGCCGTGGCCAGGGGGGGCAGGGATCAAACTCTTCTTCCAGCCCCTACCCGCCCTGAGGAGAGTGAGAGTCCCCGCAAGCTCTTTCCACTGAAGAAGCCAGAAGATTAAAAGGTTTAAAATGTTTTTTAAAAAAATTATATATATATATATATGAAAAAAAATATTTCTGTTCCCTATCTTCGCCCCTTCTCCTCCGTTTTGTGATTTGGCAACAGGGTCTTCATATGGCATGAATATTCCTTTTCTTTAAGGAGATGGCGAGCAGAAAATGCGGCCCCTCAGAGCACGGAGTGAAAAAGCACAACTCCTCAGCACAGCCCTCAAGGACTCCAGAGCCCCTCCGTGCGGAGACCCAGACACCCAGCTCCGAAACGAAGGTGAGGAACTCCATGGACAGCACGGAGCAGGGTGTTTTTCCCCCCCAGAAGCTGATAAAAAGCCCATTGGAACATCGCTTCATGGCAGCAGGGAAATCACGGGCTGCAGAACCCGTGCAGAGCAAAGCTACACAGATAATTACTTTTATGGCTCATAACTATCCCGTCGTTTCCAGGAAGGACCGGGCCTGGTGGGAATCGATAGGTCACGCTGAAAACAAGAGACCTGGATTCATTGCACAGTTCAGAGAGGAGCGACAGCACCTGAACACACCCCGAGGTGCCACCACGGGAACCTCCACGTAAAGCACCCGGCCTGGGGACACAGTAACAACCCTCCGAGCTTCCTCCCAGGAGAAGAGCTGCCTCACGACAAAGGATTCCTCCACAAGCATCCTCCAGAGTCGCCTTACAGGAGGGTTAACACTTGGAAGAGTTTCTTCCAATATTTAAAAAGTTACAATACTTTTGTGTTTTATAGAAAAAAAAAATAAATCACGGTATAGAAGATTGAAATAAAACCAGTAAAAGCCACCTCAGGAGTTGGGAGGGGGCTGTCTGTCATCCAGACAGGGATCCCTCCCACCAAGCCAGCGTGCAGGAGGAGAACCGTGAGCGAGCAGCTCCGGAAACACGGGGCCTTGGGTCGAGGAGTCCTGGAGGTTCCAGGAGAACAGTCCCCCGCTGCCAGCACCACGAGGAGGAGGAGGCCAAACCCCTGGCATCTTCCTCCATCCATCCATCCTCCAGGCTGCCGGGCAGAGCTTCGCCTCCGGAAGGTGGGAAGTGTTGAGAAAGTTCAGCAGTCTTTGGAAAAAAGACTTAGGTGTTTTCCTTTACACATGGGTATTATATAGAGCTATAATTTGCTTCCCCCCCACCAAGGGTTTATCTTATTCTGAAAAAGAAGGGAATATGTTCAACTCTGGGAACTCTTCATTGTTGTAGTTGGGTCCTTGGTCTCCCAGCATGGTCAGCATGTCCTGCGAGGGCACAAGGAGAGAGTCATTACCTGGACTAGAACATCATTAAACCAAAAGAGGGGAGATTGAGATGAGATGTGGGGAAGAACTTTGGTGTGAGGGTGGTGAGAGCCTGGCCCAGGTTGCCCAGAGAAGCTGTGGCTGCCCCATCCCTGGAGGGGTTCAAGGCCAGGTTGGAGGGGGCTTGGAACAACCTGGTGTGGTGGGAGGTGTCCCTGCCCAGGGCAGGGGGGTGGGACTGGGTGAGCTTTAAAATCCCCTCCAACCCAAACCATTTCATGATTCTATGGTCATATTGGCAATTTAATCAGGGAGGAGTTTGCCAGAAGCAGGCACTGCACCCCAGACGGCCTCCTCTCTCCCCAGGGCACACAGGGTTTGTGGCCACGGCTGCAGGAGCGCAGCAGATTTCTGTCACCAGCAGCGACTGCACTGACTGCTTGGAAAGCAGGGGGGCAGCAACTCGCAAGAATATCAGCTCTCAAGAGTTATCTACAATTTATTGCATTGGGGGGGGTGTATTTGGCTCTTTTGTCACTGCTTTCAATTAGAGCGGAGCTGGTAGAGTTTCACACTGATCCTGCCACGGTCCAAGACCCAAAGCCAAGCTGGCTGAGGCCTTTCTCCCTCCCCTTTCCCATTCCAGCTCCATCAGGTTACTCACAAATTTGATATTATCAACTTAAAGGGACAAGCTCTCGGCGCTGCAGCCACCTGCCCCACACAGGAAGCAAAGACCCTTCGTTCTCACAAGATGGGCCCCCACTGGTCCTCACTGGGGAGGATAAAAGCACCCCGTCTTACTGGGAAGACCTCGGGCTGGCTCGGCTGCGGCTGCTGCACGTGCTGCTCCCCCGAGGCCGGGCCGTGGTGCTGTCCTTGCCACTGCGGCCACATCCCCACACCTTCGGTCGCCCGCGTCTGGAAGGGGGCCGGGGTCTGCGCTGTCTCCGTGGCTGTTTAACAGAAAACAAGTGTCAGCAAGGGATTTCCTGGGGCAGGGCTGGGGTTTCTGGGGTCCTTTAACTGGACTGGGAAGGGCACAGCTCAACGGGTGGTGCTTACTGGGAGGAGGGCAAGATCCCCCCCTCCAGGAAAAGCCACTCAATTAAGGCATTTGACAGTACCATCTATGGGGCAGAACAGGAACAAACACAGGGGAGGTCCCGGAGGGGTTTGTTTCCTCCCAGTCCGCCTTAAATGGTTCTAAATTCATCTTCTCTGGAGCCTCATGCTGGGACAGTGGTTAGAGGTGATGAGGGCAGTGTTAGCCAAAGCAGGGATTTAGCTGTGCTCTGCTGGATCCCCACACACACCAGGAAACAATGGAGATGGTATCACACCAAACCTCTGTCCCCCTGATGCTCCCACCTTTCCTCCCAGGGGATTTTGCTGCCACCCCAAGCTCTCCAGGCCATACTCACTGAAGCCCGTGCCACGGCTGGCGAGGTTCGGATAAGCCGTCCCGGTAGGAGAAGCCGTCGAGCCGGGTGCTGTCATGGAGCTGAAGGAGGACGGGGTGCTTTGGAAAGTCCCCATGCTGAAGGAAGGGGGCCGAGTCTTCACTGTCTGGGATGCCACTTGCTGCTGAGAGAGTGAGAAATGGGAAAAGGAGGAGGAGAGACGGGTTTATTCTGTATCTCCTCTTCACCGAGGCAAGAAATTGCTGGAGTGGACCCAAAGGAAAAGCACCTGGGCACAGAGCATGGCTCCAGCACCCAGAGCAGGATGATTCACAATGGGGAGAAGGGTTTAAAGCAGTGGGGATTTGGGGACCGCACCGAGGGCTCGGGATTGCTACCTGGGGTGTGAACGTTGGCCGTGTCCCCGCAGCCCAGTTGGTTCCACTGGCCTGAGCTGGGTTGGAGTGGCGCGAAATCTGTGCCAGGATGCGGCCGGCTGAGGAGGGCTGCTGCTGGATAATGTTCACAGGAGGCACCATGCTGCTGCTCCTGCGGGACAGGAGAGGCGCTCTGAGGACACCCGGTGTCACATCGAGGACAAAAGAGGGACAAATGCCACCCCTGCATGTTATCGGTGGGGGGAAGCGAGCCCAGAAACAGTGCCCACCACGCTGCCCTGCTGGGGGCACAACTGGGGCTGCGAGCAAGGCCCCTCTTGCCCAATTCTGCTTGGGCTTCAGCCTTAAGCATGGCCAGGGCACAGCAGCCCCATGGACAAGCTGCAACAGAGCAGAGGGATATGGGGAACAGAGGCGGTAGCTGGGGAGGTGAAGGTGAGGATGAGGAAGGGCCGTGCTGACTCTGCCCAGCCTCAAAGCTCCTGCACCTCTGACCAGGAGCAAAGCAGCACCAGGCAGGGGGGGAAAAGGGGTGCAGGAGCCCTTCTCCCCCCCACCCCTCAGAGAAACCCATTCCTGGATGGGCTCCCCCTGTGTTCCACCACACAGGAACACATTTTTGGACAATCACTGCCACGGCAGAGGCTGGGAATGCTCAGCTGTGGCAGGAGAACAGACAAACAGAACAGGAACAACCGCAGGACAATCCAAAGTGAACACGAGGCCATTCAAAGCCTGGCCCAAGAAGCCTCACCTGAAGTTCTCAGCAGGTCGCGATGGGGTGAAGGTGTTTCCCTGCGTAAAAAGGGGCTGGTTGGCAGGCACGGTGCTGGCAGGAATGGCTTTGCTCTGGTCTGTGGAGAGAGAATCACTCACGTTAGGTCTGAGAATGTCCCAGCAGTAGGGAGCGGGACAGAGAACCAGTAGCAAGAGACGTGCCCACGTGAAGGAAGACTGTTTTGAGGCAAAGTATCAAACATGACTGTCCCTTATCCAGACACAGACTCCAGATGGGTTTGTAAAGCCTGTTTAATTTGATTTCCTCTCCATTTTCTAATAAACTTTGCATTAAGGTCCTGTGGGGTTGGAGCATCCACTACATTCTGTGCCCAGTTTAGGAACAGAGACAACTGCTCTCAGGGGACAAACACGAGGGATCAGACCAAGGCAGGTGGTGACACAGAGCAAGAGACACCTCATCACCCGCTGCCTCCTCCCACACCTCTGGCAAAGCATTGGCTGCAGGACAATTCACTGCCACATATCAGAGTAGACAGGAATTACCCATCTGGCATCAAAATCGGCGCTATTCTGCAAAGCTTGGGCTGCCACAACAGAGTCACAGCACCCAGAAGGGCTCTGAGTGACTCAGAAAAGAGCAAAGAGCACTTGGATTGAAGCTGAAGTGGGATGAGGACCGGATGTGCCCCCAGCCCAGCGCCGCTCACCTGAACTGATGCTGCTGTAGATCTCGCTGAACCTCGGGTCCCGCTCCTGATTAAAAAGGGTCTCTGCCTTCTCCAGGGGCTTGCTGTGCTCGGGGCCGGCAGCGCTCCCAGGCTGAACGGGGACCTGGGAGAGGGTACAGAGGTGGAGGGAGTTCAGCGGGGTCGCAGCCAGTATGGAGAACAGCCCAGGGCTTCGCAGGCAAGAGGCCGGGCTGTTCCCAGCCTCCTGTGAGTTTTATTGCGATACGTGGCTGTTGAGGGCTGGCAGCATCGAGAGGGGACAGCAGGGAAGGTGCCACAGGGGCAGAGCACAATCAGGCAAGCAGATCCAGCAAAACCCAAGCCACAACACCTTCCTCTCCAAACTCTCAGCAGCCTCAAAAGTCTTTAAAGCCCCAGCAAAAGGGAATTTAAATAATGCAGGGCAACAAAAGCAAGGAGTAACCCAAACCCCCGCCGATTTACCTGTGAGTGGTCGTACCCAGCCAGGCTCTCTCTTCCTGGGACCACTTCCAGCTCCGTCTGTTGTGGCGGCTGCTGCTGCCTAAAATAGAAAGTCTCTGTAACAGGAGAACACCGGCTGCTAAAAACGATTGCCAAGGGAACAGTGGTTACACCAATGATTCATTAGCCCAGAGGAGTTCAGTGCTGCGGAGAGGAAGGTTTGGGGAGGAAGGCTATTTGAGAGGAGGGCAGAACCAGCGAGAGAGGCACGGTAAAAGGAGCTGAGCACCTCCTGACCTTGAGGGCAGCTGGGCCGTGCCCATCTCCAGGGGAAGGCTGACACTCTGCCCCAGCTGGGGCCTCTGCAGGGAGTTTGACAGGGCAGGCCGAGACTCCTGGCTCGAGTTCCTTCAAAGCAAAGAAAAAAAAAAAAAGAAAAAATATATTTAAAAAATACCAAACGAAAGCAAACCGTTGGCTACTGCGTGTAGGAGAGTGCGTGCATCTGGGACAAGATTGGAGGCTTTGCTTTTGCAAAACTTGGTCGAGCGAAGGATCCTTCCACTCGGTTTCCGTGGTCTCTAAAGGGGGGTGTCGTGTCATATAACACTAAAGGCTGGGAGCCAAAGGGCTCTGCCCCCTCCCACTCCATCACCGAGCAGGGGAGCAATTAATAACCTACACCAGGAGCACAGCCAGACCTGCACCACCCTTAGAGGAAAGGAAAAGATTGTAGGAGCCTAAAAACCCCCAAGGTTTTCCATTCAGCTCTGTGTGAGACCCTCCAGAGCCAGAGCCTGCAGAGACCACCACTGCTTTCAGGTTTTAAGCCCGAGATGTTGGAGCTCGTTACGCTCTTGTGTTCACTGTCAGAAGTCAGGTAATGTTTAACTCCCACAAGAAAGGATTAAAATCCCACATTCTCTCA
This sequence comes from Tringa tobata, assembly GCA_033628505.1. Classification (NCBI taxonomy): domain Eukaryota; kingdom Metazoa; phylum Chordata; class Aves; order Charadriiformes; family Scolopacidae; genus Tringa; species Tringa tobata. The sequence continues at coordinate 18,834 of JAHREE010089090.1, read as the reverse complement.
ACAGTCCTTTTTACAAGCTGCTGCTTCAGTAGTACCTGAGCCCAAAGATGAAGCGATACAGATAACCTGGCAGAGATGCACACAGATAAAACACACACACAGTCAGACAGAGATTGCTGCTTCTCTGCTCTGAATTTAGGCAGCGCCTTTAGAAGCGTATGGATGTGAGAATGGATGTGTGTGGAATGAATGAGTTCAAAGAGATACCTCTAACAGCAGGGCAGGAATTAAGGCCCGGATCAGCCCTGTGCAGGATTTCAGCCCTGTGCTCACATCACAGCCCATTAAAGCCAGAGGGGTTTCTCACTGCTCAGCTCCTAATACTTTCTCAGCAGAAAGCACCAACTCACCAGCTGCGGGAAGGGAAAAACATGCTATCTGCTCTCTAGGACCTTGCCTCATTTAAAAAAAAATAAAAAATCCTGGCTTTTCACCTGCCCAGAAGCAAGTTAGCTTTCTGTCTGCCTGGTGGAGAGACTCCATCTGCTGCACCCCCGAGTCACATTTCTCTGTCTTTATTTCAGCTGCTGCTCTTCTGGAAGGGGCCTGGAGCTCACTCCTGGGAAGAGAGAGCAGCTCTGCTCGCTCCCAAGGGAGACGTGGCAACGATCAAGAGAGAGACCAGAAGAGAGCAACAATGGGAACAGTCTCCCCACTGGAGCTCGCTGCTGAATCCCAGGACAAAACCACAGCCGTGGAGAAAAATAAGCATTTACTCTCCACCATCAGTTGCAGACAGTCCCGCTCACGTGAGAAGCCTCCCCGGACTGTCACAGGAGTCCAAGAGCTCCATTCAAAGCCAGACTTCACTAATATTAGCTCTGACACAGACAGGAGACTCGCTCCAGTAACCAGAGTTAAAAAAGGCACTGCTGGAGCTGAGCGTTGCCAGCTCGCTAAGCCATATGACCGAGACAGCCAAAGGGATTGAGTTTCTTGTGCTTTAAAGTCCTCTAGTGCCTGCCCTGGCCCAGGAAAAGAGCGCTCCCGGGACCTGGCAGTGTCTCCGGGGCCCGTGCAAAGGGACAGGGAGGTTGGTGAGGGGGAGAGGCCAGAGCTCCCGCAGTTCTGTGCTGCTGGTTATTCTGGGACAGGATCCCATGGGGCTCGTGCGCTATCACTGGTGGTTGGCAAGTCATTTCCATGTACATACTTGACGTTGGTGTTGGTACAGATGATGTACTCAATTTCATCCGAGTAGGGGTTCTGGAAGGTAAAGGAGCTGGTTCTCATCCAGAGCCATTCCCGGTTTTTGGATCGGAATCGGAACATGACTGACAGAACCTGGCCTTTTAACTTCACCACCTAAAAAAACGTAATGCCATCAGTAGTACCTGATAAGAGAAGGTGTTGAAGAGCAACCTGCTTCTGAGCCACCCCCACTGAAACCCAGCGATGGCCCTTTGCCTCAAAGCCTACAAGACCGTACCTTGGTCTTCCCCAAATAAATCCCACTGCCACTATTCCCTGCTTTGATTCCCGAATGATATGGGAGAGGAGGAATCCAACATCCCCCTTTCTGGCTTCTGCTTTTCTTATCTCTTTGCACCGGTGAGATGTATGGAAAAGCCTCCAGTCAATGAAGCACATGCTGTTGCTTCTGATTCCAACTATTTGGACAAATGGATATGAGCGGCTACTTTTTGGAGTCATGAAAGCACAGGGGCAGTCTTACCTGCCCTGCCACAAGTCCAAGGCCCTCAGAAATAAGAGTAACGACAACAGGGCAAGCAAACCACCTCCATTTCGAGTTCCGCAGCACTGGGCTGGGCCCTAGAGATGAACCAGTGTTTCAGCCCCAGAAGCATGGCATTCGAGTAGGCACTTTGTAGCCACGTCTCTGGCCCTAAAAGCAGACTGGGCTGGCAGCCAGAGGACGAATTCGAGAGTTAGAAACATCAGATGCTTCTGGTTTGTTTTGCACATTTACCATTAGGTGACTATATCTGCAACTGCCATTGGACAAAGGAGAAATATCTAAGGTTTATTTTTCTCTTGTTTTTCTCTTATTTTTCCAATTAGTTTCATTGCTTTGCAAGCACCGAGACGGATTTCAATCTGAACACCACAAAGCATGCGAAGCGGTGGCTGAGACTCTTTTACCTGCTGAAAGCTGTCCCGCAGAAGCTGCTGGTCTTCTGGATGGCAGAAATCCACAATGTCTTTCCCCAGAAGTTCCTAGTTTTTTAAAGGAATTGGGGGTGAGATCAAGCCAGTTTATCTGGCAGAGTCCCTCTTCCAGATCTGCTTCCTTAATTCCACTTTGGACAGGGAATTACTGCTCCCGCCCCCACCCCACTGTTACACAAACCAAGCCCGGGAACTGCCGTGCCGCATTTTAAAGAGAAGGACAACCACGGGTGACTAATGTTTGATCTTTAACTCAAATGGAGGCAAAACCGATCTTAATTGACATTTGACATAACCCAGAGCCACCCGTCCTTCCAGTGATCAAAGCACTCGGAAAAGCACATGAAAAAAGCAACTGGTGGAGAAGAAGCACATGTCTGGTTTGGGCCCTGGGCATCGTTTTATCAGATCTGTTAGAGGAGCAGAGCCGTGGTGTACAAGAGAGGGAGGAGGGAAAAGTAAGTTTCAACGGCAGTTCTTTCTGAGAAAGCTCCTGCCATTTCCTCACCTGTGGCTGGTAGCCCACAGTAGCCACGCAGCGGTGATCTATGAAGGTGAAAATGCCTTCGGTGTTGTGGCGGGAGATGAACTCCGTGGGCTGACAAACGCTGTTCATGTCCGTGCAGTTGGGCGAGCTTGTGACCTGCACAGCAAGACAGGGACGGCGTCAGGGCACCTTCCCAGAGCTGCTCTCTCCTGCCCGGCCACCCCTGTGGCCAGGTTTGTGACAACCAGGGGACATCTTCAGAGAGAAGAGTTTAATTCTGTGGGCTTTTAGGAGAAGGCAATGTTGAACCATTGAAAGATGCCACCCACCTGGAGCCTGCCGATAGCCACGAGGCAAAACTTGCTGCCCTGGCCAGCGTCCGGGTCATCGTCAGGCAGTGAAACACCTGAGAGAAGCACCAAAAAATCCCAGCAAGGTCAATACGGGGCAAAATCAGGAAAAATTGCTAATTTCAGAGGAAAAAGACATGCAGTTCTGACTTCAATACCCCTCTCCACCCTGTTTTGTAAATCAATATCCTCTCCCATGAAGGAATTTGGTAAATTAAATTGCCTCCCCCACCCTTTTTTGCCAGAAGGGTTAAAGATCTCTCTAACTTGCAGCACACACTAGAATATCTGACACTAATATTATTTTCACCCTCTAGAGCATCTCTGCTGTTCAGAGACACAGAGCTCTGAGCGAGCACCTGCAAAAATCAGTTCAATCCTAAAATAAGAAAAAGTGATGAGACACATTTAGAAAGTGTTTGCTGGCACATTCGGTTCAGAGAACGGACAACTTCAGACCATATGCTCTTAAAAGCAGCCACAACCCAACACTTCAGCCGTCGTTACCTGCGGGAGGCCAGGCCTTAATGTAACCCGTGCAATGCACCACAACGTAGTGAGGTTCACCATCCTTTGCAGCACCTAAGCCATTCCTGGGGAGAGAAACAGTCCGATTGTACTATATATCACACCAGGGGAGGGTCAGGCAAGGCTTCTGCTTGCATTTTAAAAAAGCTTCCATAGAACATCTTCACGGTAAAGAAAAGAACAAAGACTTCACATAAATGCAAGAGGTTTGAGAAAGAATAGGTCGTAATCGATCACAATTTCAAATGAAAAAGGGACAACAGACACCAGAGCCCAACAACAACGGCGTGAAGAACATGTGGTGTTAAACTGGCTTCACATCCAACCTGGACATAAAGAAAGATTATTCTTGCCCGGGATTATCTTCCTCGACACAGTGGTACTTTGGTTCCTCTACCCACAGCTCTGTCTAAACTCTTCTACGAGCTGTACTGGTCTACCCTCCACACCCCAGTGATGGAGCTGTAGCCCCTCCTGCTCTCAGCAACACCACACACTTGGCCATTAACTCCAAAACTATTTACCTGCAGCGATTCCTCATAAAGCTGAGACGATTTACAGAGACAGGATCCACAGAGCTGTTGCCACACCTGTACCAGGGTGAGACACACGAGGAGAAAGGCTTTTATCTTTCTTGGTCAACACCGGAATAACTTAACAGTCTTAAATAAGAGGAAAATTCTATGAACAGGGATGAACCTTTGAATCTCAATCACACAAGCGAAAAAGCCCTCGTTCTACAGACTTTAAGGGAGGTAACCCATGGGGTCAAAATAAATTGTTACTTGAAACTGGATGTTCTACAACAGTCTTGAGAGTTATCTTAGCATAAGGCAAAGGAAAAGTCTCAAGAACTCAACTGTTAGCTTTGTGTGGTCAGCTCAGCCCTGCTAGATCATGTCTATGCCAGAATGGGCAAAAAAACGTGAAATAGAAGCACGATGGGGTCAGGGAAAAAGTTCAGCTTCAGGCTCAAGTGAGATGTTCCCCAAGGAATCTCTTCATTACCTCATTCGACAGATGAAGGATCTCCGCGAGCCCATGCACATCCTCATGGACTGCTGCCCTTCCTTCTTCACAGTCCCCGTCTTCAAATCCAGGATGCGACCTTAAAGAAAGAAGAAAAAAACCCAAACTGCTGTTGCACCAGGAGTCCTTCCACCAACGCAGGCACCTGGTAACGTATTAGGAAACTAGCAGGACACAAGTGTCACCGAGGGTACCTTTAGATGCATTCTCAGGGGGGGCTGCAGGATCCTTGTTAGAAAGGCACCAGGGTTTGGTTCCTTCTACAAAGGGAAGGTTTTAATCCAAGGGTTTTCACCCTGCCCACCCCCGGCGATCCCTCCCCAGGCTGCTCTACCTGTCAGGGCGTTCTCAGAGGTGGAGAGCTGCTCCCTCAGCTTGCCCACGTCGTCCGGGTGGACCTGGTCGTAGAGGGTGCTGCCAAACCACTCCGACTGGGGCTGGTTCAGGACGGGAGTCACCGAATCCGAGACGTAGACCACCCTCCCGGTCTCACAGGACACTATGAAGAGAAAGCCGTCGGCTGCCTCTAGGATCAGGTGTTTGAGTTCCTGCGTTCACAGACAGACAGACACACTCTTAACTCCAGAGCCGAGCAGCTCACGCCCTCCAAACCCACCCTGGATGCCTTTTCCACCCCCTACTCCCCCCATTGCAGTATTTCCCACAAAGCAGCATCGAGCCGAGACCTGGTCAGTGAGAAAGGAGGGTTTGTAGGTGCCGTCGGTGGAGGTGTTGCCTGTGCCACGCAGGGACTTCATGTGAGACACAGCCATGCGCAGGATGGTGAGCTTGTCGGGTTTGCGGGCCAGGGCGCTGCAGGTGGGCACCATGTCCGAGAGCTCCGTGATGTAGGCTGTCATCTTGTTCCTTCGCCTACGCTCGATCTCGCTGTGGTTTTCCCTGCAGGGAAAAAAAAAAAAAAAAAAGAAAATAAATGCCAGGGAGGAGAGGAGGAGGGAGACGGAGTTAGCGAGGGGCCGGAAGCCTCAGCCGTTTGCCCACGTCAACACTTCCACGAGGCCCGAGAGCGCAAAACACAGGGATGCACCGGGGTGGTGGGGGGTTAGAAGGGCCACAAGCGCCTCACATGCTGGGTGTGCACAGAGGGAGGGAGGAAGGAGTGCGAGGAGGAGAGGCTACAGTCGGACCTTCTTTGCTGCAGACAAGAGCATCCCTTCAAGTCATCTCGGTTCCCCGGTGTCTGGCGAAGGCAAGGAGCGAGGCTGAGCTATTTCAGCAGAGAGACACTTCCCCATCCAGCCCATGAGGCTCCATGAAGCCAAAGGATTCCTTCCTTCGCCACGGTCTCTGCTCTCAAAGGGGGGGTTCACCTCACTCTACTGAGGAAATCTGCTTTAAAAAAGCACTGGGGCAGCCTAGGAAGCCTCATCCCACCCACTGTTTGTCCCAGGATGAATCAAATCCCCTCCAGCAGCACCCTGCAGACACCCACGTGTCCCCGATAACCACACAAGGAGGCCAGGGCTGCAGCCAAGACTCAGACACCTAAATTACAGCAGAGAGTCTCACCTTGCAGTGCCTTCATGGAGACACTTCTCAGTCACATCCAGAGCCTTTTATAATATCGTGGGAGGCGAGAAAGCTTTAGAGTAGGTATAAACCCCATTTCTGTAGTAATCAAGGCCAATGTGGATGGACCATCTACCAAATGGTTAGCACATACCTCTAACGAGGCACCACCACAAATGCTGCACACAGCATATAGTTCTTAAAAAGGCTCCTCACATGCCTTTTCCAAGTCTGCTCACAGGGCACAGTCCTTATCAACCCCCAGACATCAGAACATAACCTGCTTGGGTCCTTTTTCGCCAGTATATGTGGTTTAACTGGGTTATTACGGGGTGTTTTTCAAAACAGAACTTAAAAAGCCAGGTTTCCTATAGAGAAGGATGGATCGGATGCAAGGAAGCAGGGGGTGGGAAATGGATGAAGATGGAAGTGTTGGAAGGAACACAGACAGGCAGGTGAATTAAAGAGGATAAATACGAAAAATGGAGCATTTATCACTCCCGGGTGTGTGCAACCATTCAACGGCCTTGCTCCTCGCTGCAAGAGACTGACATTCACAAAAAGAAGTGCTTCAATTATCACACTCACCTTTAATTCAGTTTCTCCAAACTCAAGTGTGAGAATGAAGCTACCTTCACTACCAAAAGCTACTGGGAAACCACCAGACGTTCTCCTTGCCCCATTTGCCAAATATTCATTACTACAGGCTCTTGCACGACAGCAGCAACAGACTGAGGGGCAGAGCAAAGGGTCACTACCTCACTGGGGGAGAAATCCCCCAAAAGCACTGCTCTTTGCTGCTTTCCCAGACCCCACCTCCAGGGTTTCCTTATCTCCTCAAATATTTAAGCTATGCAATACTGCAATTGGGAAAGGCTGCATCTGGGGGTGATTTTTTTTTTTTGTTTTAAAACCAGCCAGCGGGCAATAAACTGAGCAGAATTGTGGCACTGGCAGCACCCATCAGGCGTTTTAGTCCTGTGCATTGCGTAAGAACGAGCCCAGGGTGGAAGAGTCCTAAGAAGTTATGGGGTAAGTCTACAAGCCACAAAAAGAGCCATTCTTCACAAATTAGCAACCCTCAGCTCCGCAGCAGTAACGAGCCGTGGGCAACAAGCGACAGAAACCTTGATGGAGATTTAAAGCAGTTTTTATTCTGCAGCAGGGAATGGGGAAGGAGCCGTGGAGAGCTGGAGAAATGCAGCCCCTGAAAATGCACCGGCTCAAGCAGCCGCACGCAGCGTTCTCGGGGTGCATTTCTCTATTAATGGTAAAGCATTCTAACTGACTGCTGCATTTCAGCCACAGTCCCTCAGGTACAAACAGGAACTTAGGGGGGAAAAACAGTAAATCTTGTTTTCAGTACATCTAAATCACCGTAATGCACAGGACGCCACCTCTCCTGGAAGGTTTTAAGGGGTAGAAACAACCTGAACTAATGCACTTTTTAATGGCTCTTTGAAAGTCCAACAGCGTTCCCGTGACAAAACCTCACGGAGGCGAGACCAGTTTGGCACCTTGACCCAGCACAAGAGAAACTGGATTTCGCTCAGGTCAGCAAAGCTCCAGTGTTCAGTGAAAGCAAGGGCGCCGCCACGCTCTACCCTGCAGCCTTTGGCAAACAAATCCTCCTGGGTATTCCCCAAAGACATTCTCACACGGGGACTAAATGCCTTTCCCCTCCTAATTCCAATCACACAGCGATTTCCAGAAGCCTGTTCGGTTTGAAGTCCTCTACTGCAGCAGATGAGGGAAGGAGGGGAGGGAAAAAGAGAAGGGATGCCTAGAGAAACATTAAGGAAAGGAAATAACTCTGCTTGTCCATGCTTGAAATCTCCAGTCTCCTACCTGGCAAGTCTCTCCTTATCCGCTGAACTCTGTTCATCATCAGACCTAAAAATAAAATCAGCCAGCTAAGCTAAAATGGAAAAAAGTTTAAAAGAAATGAAAAATGGGAAGATGTACTAGGAAACCCAGCCTACAGACACGTCTGTTTTGCAGAGGAGCAGTTCCATAAAACAAAGCAGTCATTAGTTTGCAACATTTCACATTGAAGGGGTGCCCACTATCTGCAGTGGTTTGAGGTTTTAAGATGCTTACCAGGACTGCAAAACAGGCAAAGGGTAGCTCTGCTTTACATATAACCAAGGGGCAAATTATTCCAGTCAAGATTAGAAGGTTAAAGGGAAAACTAGGAACTAGGGTCCCTGTCACATTAAACTAGTCTGTCCTTAAAGAAAAAAAAAAAATAAATCAATAGCCTCTTTGGTAGTATTAACAAATCAGAAAAACAGATTAAAAAACACCCCAAATCCACAGACAGTGTAAGAGTCACAGCTAAAACCACACATTTTTGTAACGCTGCCACAGAGACACCACTGAGGACGAGACAGTCAAGGTGGCTACAGGACAAGGAGCACACGGACGTCACGAGCATCACCACCAAGGCGGCACACGGACACCCCCACCAGCCTCACGCACCCCCAGCTTTCAGGGAAGAGGAACCTGCAAACCTTGTTTTACAGAGGCCGATGGTAAGTTTTCCTCCTTGAGGTTTGGCTGCCTTGGAAAACAAATAATTCCCCCAAAAGCCACCGCTGGGAAAAGAGAAGGTACCCCAGGTGTTGAGCGAGACAGACATGCAGTCTCTCACAGGCTAAGCACCTAAATCAGACACTGGGGGTTTATGGAGTAGGGGAGGGGATTTTGCATTAGCCAGCTGTGGTACCCTGCCACTCCCAACAGGTTTTAGCACAGTACTTCAAGACAAAAATAATTTAAAAAGTAGTCGTGTTCACTTCTGTGCTCTGTTTTGCCTCGCACCATGGGAGGAGGGAAGGATGTACTGGGAAATGAGGGCTGTGGGAACACAGTGGTCCCACAAACAGAGCCACCGAGGGAGCAGTGTCACCTTCTCCTACAGCCACACTCGGGGTGTCACCACGCCAGCACCCCCCAAGACTGTCACTGCTCTTCACCCCCTGTCACTGCCCTTCTTGCTTGAGCCAGTAACTAATCTCTATATTAAAGCACCCGGGAGCTGCTGATGCCCCACGGGAGCTCTGGGACTCTGCGATTCAGAACTGATACTCAGTGTGTTTGGTTTTTTCTTTATTCCCTCCTCCCCCCCCGTGTGAGCATTAACCAGGGTGATCAAAGGCCACACCACAACAGGGTGACAGGGAGCTGAGGTCCCACTCCAGCTCTGGCGCCACACAGTCAGGAAGAGGAATTTTTAACTTTAAGGGACATGAAGTTGTTCAGCACCTACAGAATCTGCCCTTTTTTTTTTTTTTCCCCAGTATTTTGCATTCTCTTCGCACTTAGACGTATTATTAGGGTCTGCCGTACCTTAAGTTCCCAGAGTTTATGACTTGTGCCAGGGAACAAGGTTTTTCAGTGAGAGCCGGCAAATATTTTTCTAATTTGATGGATTTTGGACCAAGTCAAAGCACACAAACCCCAATTTCAGGAATTTCTGAAGCTCCTCCTGGAGACAAGGCACTAAATGCAGCCTCTTGGCCATTACTCCGTATTTGCTCATTTTATGTCTCAGCAAGACACAGCACGATGTGCCTTTGCGCTGAGGGGACACCCTGGAATTTAGAGTGCTCAGAATATACATAAAAGAACTTCACTTTGGCAAAACCATTACATCTCAACACAAAATAAACCCATGAAATATTTAAATTGAGTTCCATGGCCTTCAGAAAGCTGTTGGAATACCGTGAGGCCAGTCCCAGCACTAGATGGGAAAGAACTACTCTCAGATACCCACAAATAAACAATGGGAGCCCAAGTGCTGCCTTAGAACGTCTCCGTACACCCCGATCTCCAGGAAATCCCCTTTTACAGGGAAAGCTTCTGCCCCAGCTCCCCCCCAAAACACACAAACCACAACATTTGCCAGGAAACCCTGATTGAGTAAAAGTTGAACTAAGCACGAAACTTGTCTCTCGAGCAGGAGAAAAGAAGGAGAGTCCAAGGCAACAGCTGAAAGAGACGTTAAAAAGGAGGAACACAATTTCATAACAAACTGGTCCATAAAAACATGAAGGAAAATGTCTGGATCCTTTGGTGCACCTTCCCTCGAAGGGAGACAATCTAAGGGCTAAAGGGTGCTGCAGGATCTCTCCTACACTAAGGTGGTTTGGCACCAAAAGCTTCAAAAACTGCACTGGGGTAGATTCTTACCTGGCAAATCTCTCCTTATCATTTGGCATCGGGTCATCATCGCATCTAGGAGAAGGGGGAGAGGAAGAGGAGTTCTTAAAGCGTTTCCACTTACTTCTTGCCCAAAGAATCAAGAGAACAAGGTTTAATAAATGACACAAAAAAGGGCTAGTGTTAAAAAGGCAAACCCTGCTGTGCGCAGGCAATCCAGAACCATACCCTGCATTTACCCAGTTAAAAGACAACAGTTTGATTATTTTTATCGCTTTGATGACCTTTTCCACATCACATTCATATCAAGGACAGCGGCATCACACTCAGTAATTTAAAAGCCACTCCATGGTCAGCTTTAACAGCCTGGAACATCTGGACCTGCGATATCATTCGAATTGTCCAGCCCTAAACCATGTAGCGAGACTACAAATAAATGACGCGAGATCTTCCAACCCTTCTGGGTTCCATATGGATCGGGAGAGGAGATGCTTGCAGCCTCGCCAGCTCCTCGGGAGTAAGGATGTCTCTGTAATTGAAGCATCCTCACAACAGATGAGAATTAAGAAACACATGTCTGAAGCCCCAACAAAAGCTCAGCATCGCACTGTGCTGCCGATAAGCCGTTTGGCAGAAGATTCTTCTCTTGGCCAGAGCAACGCTCCGATAGCGCCGTGCTGGAACAACCCGCCATGGCTGGAAGCATTCACTATTTAATCTTTTGAGATGCTGGTATCGACCACAGCAACATCACCACGGAGTTCTGCAGCCCCAGGGCTCACGAGGCTCCCTTCAGCTGGTCTTGTCTCGCCACCAGGGAGGCCTGAGATGGAGCCTCCATCCAAACCAGTAACGGGATCCCCTCCCACCACAGCCCCTTCCCCGGGTTCGTAGCCCCCATGTGTACAGCAGCTTTGCTCTGGCATGGGCTGTGAAGAGGGAGGAATATTGCTGACGAGGAGGAAGGGGAGAACTTGAGGAAGTGGAGCAACTGCCTCCTTCAGACTCCCCCCACACTGCTGGAGAGGAAAAGCCACATGAGCAGCAGTGCCTGCTCCAGGGGAAACACACCGGGACCACACACCGGGAAACTCTGGATGTGATGTGCTCCCTCACCTGAGGAATTTACTGTTCCCTTCTCCATCATCATCAAAATCGAGCCTGAAAAATATAAGCAAGAAGGTAATTATTAACCAAGCATTTTCTCCTTCACAGGTTGTTTTTTCCATCTGTCCCTACAGGGATGCAGATGATTCCTGAAAGGAAGATTTAATTAATCTCAAGTGCTAATGTGGAACAACGCACGAAGTTTAGAAGGAGGGGTTCCTTGACGTATCTGTCAGAAACACAGCAAGGAAACAGCCCACTTGGAGCATCCACTGCATCCCAACCTCCCGTTCCACACGCTCCGGATCTCCCAGCAGTGATCTGAGCCCAGGAGGGTGCCACAACCCGAGGGATCAATCCCCAGCCCACAAAGGGAGCACTCCCAGCTCAAAAGCTCAGATCCGTGTCATTTAAAACAACAAAGGAGGACAAAATGCTTCAGGAGTTAAAGTTCAACCTGGTGCCCCGTGTGGTTAGCGTCCTTGGTCCAACAGCAGACAGCGTCACTGTGTTTGCTGTAACGGGGTCAAAAAAACCAATTTCTAACAAGTGTACGTGGGAGGACGGAGGAAAAGCTTTTCCCTGCACTTCCCTTCAGGATGGAAAGCTGGCTGCAGCGCGTGTGTCGGTAAATGAAGTGCGAGGAATAAGTAGCAGACAGCGTGGGAGGAGCTGCAGGAGTGGGAGCACCAGCAAACGGAGCGGGGAGGGTGGTGAAGGAATGAGTTTGAGTGACTGGGAGAGGGCAGGGACAGATTTTAATTAGCTCGAAAATGAAGAGGGAATTTCTCGTGCCAGGAATTTCAGAGCAGCCACTCAATATCCTTTTAATTTGCAATGGCATTTTTAGCAAACAAAAAGCCTACCGCAAGCACATTGCGGCTTCCCCCCACCCTCTCCCAGAGGGGGCAGCTGCAGAGCTTTGAGTAAGGCCCCAACATCCATGTTCTCCGTTCCTCTACCTCTCTCGCAGCGACTTCTCGTCTCGCTGCTTCAGCAGCTCCTCTTTCCCCCTCAATCCTTGGTGAGAAACCCTCTTCTGCGAGGGGCAACCCAACTGTTTCATCCCTTCTTTTTACATCTAACGAAGAACTTGGCTTTAAGGGGTGTGACTGGCACAAAGCACAGCACTACAACGTGAAAGGACCGGGAACGGCGTGTCTGAAGGAACCACACAACTCCCCTTGGCTTCGAAGCAGAGAAGTTTCCTCCCCAGGAGGCTGAGCTCTTTCAGGAGAGCAATGCTTCCTCAAAGACTACACTTACACACCTCTCCGAGGAAAGCAAAAGCCACTCACCCTGGACGCCTCTTGTTTGGTCTCTGAACGATGGCTCCTCCGGCCTGTGCGCCCGGCCCAGGGTTCCCGGAGCTGACGGCTGCACCCAGCGAGGAAACATCTGATGCCATTTCTAAACAGGAGAGTAGGGAGAAAGGAAAAAAAAACAAACCAGAAAATAAACCAGTGTGACGTCAAACCCCCCTTTAGTTCAGAGGGTGGAGTGTTCTCCACATACAGCTCCCATTAAAAGCATTTCAGCATCTGATGTGGATAGATTTTGTGCAATGTGTGTTTCCAGCCCTTTCATCCGCTGCCTCTCCAGAGCCTGCACCGAGGGTCCATCGCAAGCTCGGAGCACATGCTGTTCCCATAAGCTGAAAGCTTAGATCCCTCAACTAAAAGATGCGGTCTCCTTTTTAGACAGAGGAGGAGCCTGATGCGATCGCGGGCAGGGGCTGAACCCCTGCTCAGCCGCAGAAGGGGAGGAGAGGAGTCGCGAGTTTGCCTCGTAACATTCACGTCGCCTCGCGAAGAGGCTTGATTTCCCAATCTAAGAGACAAAGAATTAACCGAGACGCTCGTTAAGGCACCTTGAAAACCACCATCTTTGAGACAGTCTATTCCTTGGCACTGCCGACCTGTGGGCACCACAGGCAGGATTACCAGTCTCTGCCCACACTCCTCCACAACTAGCCACACACCCAGAGCAGGAAAACAGCAGTTCTTCCCCAAAACGACACTCCCTCCATTAAACACGACGGCAGTCTCGCTTGCAGCTAAAAACCTTGTGTTTTACATATAGAAAAGGTGCAGGAGCAGCAGGAAACCTAATCAATGCTTTTTAAGAGACGAGGCAGGTGGGCAATGCTCTCGAGAAGCGCAGAATTGGTACGTCTTCTGAGATCATGCTGCCCAACAGGGCAGGGGCTGCTTCCAGGAGAGGTTCCCCATAGAGACAGCACTTGAGAAAATGACAAGCCTTACTTTGAGAGGTGAAATAAGCCCCTTTTGGTGTACGGCAAAGAAAGAAGCGTGTAAGCGAAAGCCTTGTCCTCACAAGTGGGACGGCAGGCCCAAGCCTGTTAGGCATTATGGGTTTTCCCCCCCCCCAAGGAAAGGGAAGCGCCCCGGCTCCAGGCGGCCACACACACACTGAGCCGCTCCCCACCGGGCAGCGTGGGTCCCCCTTCTCCTCCCCACACATTTCACCAGCAGGAATTCCTCCTTCCCTATGCGCCGAGACACCACGGCTGAAAGGGGCATCTGAGAGCAGACACTGAGCTTTTCTCCTTCCATCCTCAAGCGGGGCTTTTCCCTAATCCCAGCTCTTGGGGCGCACACCTCGCAGGCTCCGCCGTCCCCCAAAGCCTGCTCAGCACAGCTCAAGCTGAAATCACGTCGTGACGTTGCCACGAGAGCTGCCTTCAACCTTCTTCCACACTTAACACAGTCCCATCCACAACAGGGATTTTAAACAAGTCCAAAGGCGTTTTTTTTTCACGTTTCTGACCCAAGTCGGCTCTGGACTCATTTTAATGGTTGTGGTTTTTAAAGTTTGCTGCTAACCAGCTGCCAGGCTGCAACCAGAACAGTGGCTCCAGCCAGAGAACCTCCACCACAACCTTTGCAAACCGAGCTGCACAGAGAGCCTCGAAGGAGGAAAACCTGCTTCTGCTTTATCAAAATGGAAGGGACCAAAAAAACCCCAAACCAAGGCAAACACACACACAAAAAAAAAAGCCTCTCGCTGGGGTTCCCAAACCACAGCAAAGGAGCACAGCCACGGCAAGAGCTGCTTATGCGCAAAACACTGCCGGAATTGGTGGGACAGAGCAAAGAATCCAAGTCAGGTTTAATAAATATAGCAATAAATCGGGGCTGAACTGAGATTTGATGATCTCGCAGCTTAAGCCCCCAAGGGCACTGCTGGACAAGAAGAGGAGAGCTGTGCTACAGCAACCCCGGGTGAAACGGGCCGTTTGTACTTCTCACCTCATCAAACATAAAACTGCATTCCCTGTCCAAGGAAAGGAAAGGAAAAAAAGCCCTTATTTCCAACATCGTAGATACATCTGGGTTTAACAAGTGTTTTTACAGCTCCTGAAGCCAGATTTCACTCCTAAGCAGCGCTTCCCGAGCAGGACGGTGCTTTGCTCACAGCTCAGAGGGGACCTGAGCACAGCCCGGCCACTGCCGTGGTGTCCCTGTCCCTCGCAGCGACAGCTCCAGCTCTTATAGAAAACATCCTCCAAAGCTTCTAGTAGTTCTTCCAAAAAAAATATCCTTTACCCCAGTGATATCGCTAGCCTGTACTACTGCCTGATTTGCTTTCCTCCAAGCAACTGGCACTGCTGAAGTCCTCCTTGCCAGTCCATAGTGTTTCCCAGGGATGACTAAAATATGGAATAAGCAGTTTATAAGTCCCAAAGAGCAGCACAAGTGAGCACACCCAATTTCAACACTAACTATGGCAACAAAACTTCTCTGAAGTTTCCAAAAAAAAAAAAAACCTGAGACCAAAGTATAAGGTGTGGAAACATAGATTATTTTTTTTTTTAAAAAGACAGATGATTGTCTGAGGTTAGTGGTTTTCAGCACGTGGATATGTCAGGTCTCTGCCAGGAAATCAGGCCCTGGGTGATAAAAGTCAAGTCAGCTGATGCGATGCTCTTAAAATAAAAGGAGGGTGGCCTTCCTCACCCTCCATCCTCCTCACTGGGACCACAGACCTTCCCTGCCTCCTGTCCGCCCCAGCTGGGAATTGCTTGGATACCTCTGAATCCCTTCCCTTGATTCTAAGCCAAACCCGGAGGTGCAGAAGGGCCGATATCACAGGTCTCTGCTTGGCAGAACACAGCTCCCAGTGCAGCTGAACCAGGTCAGAAGGTTCATTCCTTTCCCCAAGGAGCCCATGGCTTTTCAACACATGTATTTAAGCACAGAAATAAAGTTTCTGGACCATGGCAGATAATCATTTTATTAAGGAGAGAGGAATTTCCGCTCTTGGGCAAGGGAAGGAAGTGACACTGTGCTGTTCCCCTGCAAATCAACTTTTAAATAGGGTGGAGGGGGAGGGAGGGCGTCTTTGTTTGTTTTTAAAGGCCTCATCTGAGCCATTGCTATTTCTAAGGAGCCCTCTGCGTGGAACTCGCATCTCACGGTGAAACCGCTTTACCTCGTGCTTCAGCTCCTACGTAGGAACATTTGCCTCTAGTGGTACAAGGTGCCCTTTCACAAGCGGAAGAAAATAAAATATCTGGAGATTTGGTACAGTAAATTGGTAATAATTTGCTCTGCCTACTGGTTATGTATTCTTTCACATAGCCCATTGGCCTCTCCACCACATCCTCACCCCATAAATCAGGAGAGCTCAGGGCAGGCAGATGGGATGGGAAGAATCCTAGTATGTTCCCCTTCATAATTCCTAGGGCACTCACACAAATGCAAAGTTTCCTTTCAAAACCCCTCGTTTTTCCCCAATCCAAACACAAGCCCTACAGCAATTTCGCACTGAGGTCAGTGTGGATTTGATGGACCCCTACTTATCAATGCAAGCTCCGAAGGCTCCACACAGGAGAGCCGGTGGGTGGCAAGGGTCTCCCCAGCGCACACATACCCAGGAAACCCCCAGGCCCAGACGAGGACAGCGGTCACTTCCAGAAATCCCTCCAAAATTGTGCTTCAGAACCATCAGCTCCAAGCCTCAAAGGGAAGACATGAGTAGTCAGAGGCAACCAGAGCCAAAGACCCAGCTAACGGAGTCCACTGATTCTAAGAAAGCCTGGTACGTTATAACTTATCAATCTTCTCCAAAAATCAGATGTGGCACCAAAAGGGTGCCTCTCCAAGGGCATACCTCTCCAAGGGCAGGGTGGGTTTCGTAGAGTCACCCCTGCAACAAGAGATATCCTCATTTGATCTCTGGTCCGGCATCAATCCCTGCTTACCTTTACCAGGTGTTAAATCTAATTAAGGCCAGAAGAGATAAACAGGGGCAGAGAAATGACAGATCCTCGTTTGTAACTGAATATAAAGCTGCAAGGACAACCACAATTCAGCCAGCAGCTTGACCCAGAATAGAAGAGGCTGGAAGATCGCTACGGGAATGTCATCTCCAGCGCCAGACTTCCAGCCCAGCTCTCCTGGGAAGGACTCTGTCGCAACTACTGGCATCTCAACAGTGAAAAAGCTTCAGAAACAAAAGTCAGAGAAAATATTCAAACCCCTGATTTACGAGATGGGCCTGCCATGGCTCTTAAATGCCTTTTTATTGTACCATTTTGGCCTGCTATAGCACAAAGCAGAGCAGAAGCAGTGGTTCCTGCAGAAGGTTGTTCACCAGGCTCAGCGCAAGCCAGCACATTTTACTTTAAAAAGATTTAGCAAAGATTTACTTTAAAAACCAAGGAAGCAGAGAGCAGGACTGCAAGCAGATAACAGCTAAGATAAACCAACGTTCTACTTTAACCAAGGCTTTATTTCACTCACAACTGGAAGGCTTCAGTGGGAACAACGCACATGGCTTTGTGGTCACAAAGAGTCTCAATTTCTGTGTCTCTGGTACATTAAAGAGATTTATTTTTGAAGTAGGTGGGGTTTTTTTAGGTTGTTTGAACTTCCCATGCAATGCCAGCTCAGCGCTTTCATCCCCATGGGAACCCTCCCCAAGAAGCATTACAGAAATTAACTCAAAACCCAAGAGAAAAGAACGCACCTTCCACTGTGGAGGGTTCCAAATCACGCAATCGGGAAAGTAAATGTTTGAAGTGAAGCTGATCAATCACTCACCCAGCCAGCACTAAGTGTCCTAATAATCCAAGTTAATATTAAAACCTGTAAAGTAATGCAAGTAAGGAAGCCACTTTCATTTTATTAAGCCCTCTCCTCCTGTTTCCTCCTGGTTCGTGATGCTTTTCACACCTAATCAGGGGGTTTTAACAACCTAGAACCTGCTTAAATGGGCACAACTGAAAGCTTTCCACCCTGCTCTCTTCACAATTTCAATCTTTTCCAGTTAAATAAGGGGGCTCATCTCACCCTCACAAAGATGGGGGAGCAGAAAGGTTTGGCAGATTTATTTTTCAGGAAGTTTATCTGAAAACAGAGAAGTGATTTATCCCCCCCCCAGGTTTCAGCATTTCCAGGGAGGAGGGAAGGCCCAGGCTGGCCCAGCACTGAGCACGAGCTGCAGTTTGAACACTTAAAATAAGTTCCAACTTACTTTTTTTTTTTTCCCCCAGTAAGTTTGAACACAAAAATAATTCCCAACTTCTTTCTGTGGTCAGTTTTCTCATCTTTCACCAGGGCCTGCTCCCACTGCAGGGATGTTCGGCACATTTGGGGGCATTATTGATTATTCGCTGGCGCTCTCCAGCCCATTTTTCAATATCAAGGAAAAAAGGAACCCAGCTTCTAAAGAGCAATATTCACAAGTAACTTATTTTCCTAACAATCTCTCTGTATGTAATGCTTATGCAGACTCTAAGTATTTTTTCCCCCTTCAGTTTAAACGGACGAAGCTAATAGTGGTCAGTCAGTTCGAAATATTAAACACAGATGTTGAAGGTTCTCCCTCTTTTCCTTGCAAGTTTGTTTAAAACTTTCCTATTATGCAAAATACCACGAAACTCCAAAGACTCCACTTGGATAAACACTCTGTGGCTTTAAACTATTAAGGGTATGAAGAGTATCTTCCTTTCTTATTCACTAGATTCTTCCAGAGTTGGCCCATTATATAGATTTTCCGTTCTTACCCCAAGCAACGGCATTTTTTTTTTGTTGCTTTATGTTCAGCTGCACATCCTTTCTCTGCCAAACTGCAAACCCTTGATCTGGCGCTGGCAGGAGACGATGTGAACTTCCCGACGGAGCCCACACCACCACTGCTGCACGTGACTAAGATTTTACTACTTGGAATAATCTCACTGTGAGCCAAAAGTGTGTTTTGCTGCAGGAGGGGATCCCGACTCCGACAGTTGCCATTTCAGATAAGTTTTTGCTGAGCTGAATCAGGAATTTTTGGGGTTGTTTTTTTTTTTTTCCTACCACCCCGTCTCTCACTTCTGATTGCTGAAGAATTTCAGATCATTCTGTGAAACCACAACCACCTATTTCCAGACACCAGTTCTGCACCCTCGCCTCAGAATCACCACAGACAAGTGACCCAACATGTTTTCTCAACATTTAAAGCCACAAAAGCTTCCTATATTGTTAGAATGAAAAAAAAAAA
>JAHREE010089058.1:0-17965 GCA_033628505.1 Tringa tobata | reverse complement strand
GAGATCATCAATAAAGATGTTAAACAGGAATGGTCCTAACACTGAGCCCTGAGAGACACCACTTGTGACCGGCCGCCAGCTGGATTTAAATCCATTGAGCACTACTCTTTGGGACCTTCCAGTCAGCCAGTGCTTGATCCAGCAGATCTTATGCTCATCCAGGCCGTGTGAAGCCAGTTTTTCCACAAGAATTGTATGGGAGACAGTATCGAATGCTTTCCGAAAGTCCAGGTATACAATATCCACAGCCCTTCCCTCGTCCAATAATCTCGTTATCTTGTCATAGAAGGAGATCAGGCTCATCTGGCAGGACCTGCCTTCCATAAACCCATGCTGACTAGGCCTGATCCCCTGGTTGCCCATTATGTGGGTTTTGATGGCATTCAAGATGACCTGCTCCATGACCTTCCCTGGTATTGAGGTCAGACTGACAGGTCTATAGTTTCCTGGATCCTCCTTTTTGCCTTTCTTGTAGATGGGTGTTACATTTGCCACCCTCCAGTCCATTGGGACCTCCCCTATTAGCCATGACTTGCTGTAAATGATGGAGAGCGGTTTGGTGAGCACGTCTGCCAACTCTTTCAGCACTCTTGGGTGCAGCCCATCCGGTCCCATAGACTTGTGTGCATCAAGTCTACTTCAACATTAAGTATAGAGTTAATTCAGTTCTACAGACAGAAGTGAAGAGGTGCTTGCCCTAACAGAGCTGTATGTTATAAAAATGGTCTCAGGAGGTAACCATTTCAGCTACTAAAATATTTGTATTCCAGTGAATGGATGATTAAGAACAGTAAACACATTTAGCATTTACATAACAGCACTTAGCAGCAGTAAGCAAGGGAAGTTTCGAAGACCAAGAGCATATATTCCACTAGAATAATCAGAACTGTTGGAAAATCTAAACAAGCTTCCAAGCACACCGGCTCTTCTCCAGGTTTAAAGCAGAAGACAAGCACACACAGAAGCTCATGTTAATCACTCGGGCTTCTGTCTGAAAGATTAAAGGATTAAAGGACTAAGGAAAGAGTACTTGGTGCTTTTAAAGTTAAGTAGGTGCGGCAGACAGACCCTTGTTTGCATTCTGTTTCCCTGCAGAACAAGTCAGCACACTGACAGCACTTATGTTGTGATCATGCTCAGTTTTAGCAGGTATAACACAGGTGTTCTTACAAAGTTCCTGGAAGAAATCGGGGACATTGCACTCCACTGCTGGGAGCCGGGAAGAGGAGGGTGACACCACCAGGCTGGGCAGGTGGCCTGTGCCCACCTCCACAGGAACTGTCAAGTGCATTTTAGCAAATGAGGTATTGCAGGTGATCTGAAAGACTGGTGGGGAATCCTGAGCTGACGAAATTTGGTATGGATTTGAAGCAGCAACCTTGCTGTTGATTTTGTTCATTCCTACAGTTACCTTTTTTGCTCTGCGGCTGATGTACTCAGCAACATTACAGAGATCAGCCCAGAGCAGTCTTTTCCTATTCCCTTTCCTTCTACAGCCTTTGTATTTTTGTACTACAAATGTAGTGCTAGCACAAAGCAATGCCCAGAAAGACAAACTCATCTGAACACCAGAAGCAATCAAGCTGTGTTAACATGGCACCCTGCTCGGCTCCTTTTGATTTAAAGAAAGCAGGGGAGCCATACCGGGCTAACGTGACTGTGCTGTTTCTCATGCCTGAACTAGTTTGTTTTGGTGTAATTCAGATCTTCCTACATGAAACTTTAATGCTTATTTTGTTGGAAAACAGACTGTCTTCTCATGCGTGTATGTGCACTGCAAAAGATTGAGGGGTCCCAGTCACTGTTTGCTTTCTTTGTCTTTCTCTATTACTGAAACTCCTTTATCTTCTGTGCATCTTGCGGTTTCAGAAGCTTTCTTCTAATACTCTCACATGTGCAAAAAGACACAATCTTCAACCTCCTCGTGAAACGACTAAACTGATTTTCCTTTCAGTGAAGAATCCAGTTAGAAAAAAAAAAACCTTAAAAAAGCTTAGGTCAAACAAAAAACAACATTAAAAAAACAACATAAAATATACAAAAAATAAAAAATGTACAAAATAAACAACAAAAAACCAGCATTAGAGCCTCATACAAATTATACCTGTTCTGTTCTTCACCATCAGAAAGAAGGTATTTTGTTGCCATTTCAGGGATTTCATAAAAAAGCTAGCAATTCATACTAACATTTGTTCAAAGCCTGTTTCCCAGGTCCTGCCTCAGTATGTCTTCTGCGCTCGTCCTCCCCAGCCCACCTCACCCACACTTCCCCTCACCTGTTGTTCCTTCTCTGCTGCTACACCCTCATTGCAGTCCCAGGTTGTCCACCTCCCTGTGTGATCAGTCCTCTGTTGGGTCCATTGTTGTACAGCTGATATTCACACCGCCTTTGGCAGCCTATTTGCATCGTTTCAGCCTACTCTCTGCCCCCAGCTTCGGCTTCCAAGTGAAGAGATATCATTTCTCACTTCCTTCTTTGCTACCCTGGCTGCGAATTTTCACTCTCCCTGCCTTGTTTAACCATCACCTGTCCTATCTGTTTCAGTTACCTTTTTTTGTTCAACATCAAAACCAAAAATTCTAATACAACCTCGAATAAGTATTTTTTTTTCATAGATGTTAGTATAAGATTGGGTTTAAATTTTGTTACAGACAATGTAATTAACTACATTTAAAATGCAGCTATGTATCCTAAAAAACCCAAGCCTTTCAACTCTTAGCAGCAGCACAGAACAATACAGGGTAACAGCTTGGTGTGATGCACTGCGTATCTCCAGCTTCTACAGAAAGAAAGACTTTTCAGAGAAGCACAATAAATTTTCCTCTTCCTAGCCTGCACTCCTCCTGGGAATGCAGAGGCTGAAAGCCCACAGACCTGCCATACAATCAAAACAACCTACCATCTGCAGGCAGGGGCTTAATAACAACCAAGAAAAACTAAGCAGGAACATATAAATACAAATATACACAGATATATTTTTTTTTCTCCTTAGAACTCTTCCCTGGAATTCACAATGAAAGAGTTACAAACAGCAAGAGCCCAATGCACAAGCTGAAGATGCTTGTTGGCACCACTCTTCTGCCTTCACCTGTGACAGAGCGAGTCGTGAGACAGGTTCAGCTTCTAAAACTCTTAATTCCTCAGGATTTGAATTTATATGAACCTGTATTTTAGGATCTGGGACTCATCCAATCTCTGGTTCAAAGTCAGAGTCTACTCCCTATAAATAATTTCAAAGTAAACTTAATCTAAGGAAATCTTAAGAAAGCAGGAAATAAAAATCTGCAATCCACCAGTAGATTACCAATAGAGTAAATATTGATTTGCATTTTAGCAGCGTTATACTTACCTCAGGTCTTTACGGAGTCATTGGAAGGAGCAGGTTCATACAACAGATACAATTTTCCAAGTTTTACAAAGTAGCTCTACCCTATTTGAATGACTGCAGCAACTACCCAACTCTGGTGACCAGTTTAAAATATGCACCAATAGCACAGCTTATAGGCTGACCCTCCTCAGGCTTAATGTCACAAAACAAGTGACTGTTTCTTAAGAATTTGTGAGCAGTTCCAGTTTCGTTTTTGGTGCTTCATTCTGCATGTACTCTGAGTGCAGTGCTCTGTTGAGAATGTGCATTTAAAGAAGCTTATTCAAAGCATTCTCTACAATTTATATGCTCAAATTTTGCTTTTAATTACACTCCTAATTTTTTTGCTGAATTTATACCCATTTAGAACAATGTACAGCATTGACATCTGAACTTGCATTTACTAGGACCGTTCTGTGTTCATGAAACTGTCAAGTTACATTTTCTTGATTTTCATCATATTAATTTTGCAAGAATCCCTTGAGAGATTATTAACATTTGCAGAACACATTTCCTGATAATTTTCATCATATCCATATTACCAAAAAAAAAAAAGAAGGTAGTCAAACACTGATGCCCAGCAAGGTTGTGAGTCTCAATCCTCGTAAACACACCAAACAATTGGATTTAAGTTGACCCTGCTTTGGGTGGAAGGTTGGACTGGGTGACTGCTGGAGCTCCTTTCCAACGTAAAGTATTCTGTTTTCTTAAAAAAACTTATCAATGGATGTCTTTGTGCATTTTACTGTTACTAGGTACTACTTATTTCCATACTGCAGTTTATCACTGTCTTCTAATTTATGACAACATCATGAGTGGGAGATGTAAAAGAGGATACAGTGGTCTCTCCCCAGGCTTCTCGGATGCATTAGTGCTACAGGTGGGACACACGCGCTGTTGTTTCCTGTTAATTCCCCATCACTTGGGAGAATTGTGCTCTAGCTCTCCACCCAATAATGGCTATGGCTTTACTCCCGTAAATCCTGGCTGGTTTGGGAGGATGTATGATGGTGGCCTGCCTCACAGTTCCAGTTTGACTCAGATTGTGAAATCATGTCTCCTGATGCCTGGTGCAGAGCAATGCATCTCAACAAAACCACCATTACACTACTTTTTGTCTGTTTGTTTGTTTTTCAGTAAACTTATCCTATATAACCCTGTCACATAAAGTAATTCCTGGGTAGCCTGACCTTCTTCCAGAAAACCTCCAATGACCTCTGGGGCAGCTGTAGAAGTCAAAGGTTTAGATGATTCGACCCTTAAAGAAGAGAGAAAAGTCCCAGAGAGAAAAGGGCTTGATCCTAGAGAGAAAGTGGAGCTTGATCTATGATTTAAAATCAAAATCAATTTTGCCTGATGTCCTAACACTTTAAGTAAAAGCAAAGGGGAAATGTGACAGCAAACTGGGGTCCGTGCTCTTTTTGTAGGTATGTGAGAGTGGGGGAATTGAATCTTCCTAAGACACTTCTTCCTGACTGATGCTTATGCCTACTATTTCTCTTAACTCCATCTTTACCCTCCACCTGCCACCAATTCTCAAAGGCCTTGTTTGCCTTGTGGCCTTCTGCTCTAAGACAAATAGCCACTCAGGAATTCAAACACTGGCATTTTGGATGGCAGGGTTTAGCTACAGAACTTAAAAATACATTTATATGCCCTCATTTCATTATCTAACTTATCTGATATACAGAACTGTCAGGAGTAACTTACCTTTTCTCCTGATGGGAAAAGATAAATACAACAGTACCTCCTGTCTAGTGGAGCTTGATAAAGAAATTGACTTCAGTTCAGTTCCGTGATACTAAGCATGCACTAATAGCACTGCCCTGCAAAGGCTGATAAGAACTAAAAGGAGTAGACTTTTTACTTTAGTGTGCAAACAGCTGTTACAGTCTCAAAGAGGAAGTAGAAAATGAAGAGGTTGTCCGGAAGGGGGATGATTTATGGGATGACATGAAACTACATCTGTGTGTTGAGGCAAGTCAGTGCTTTTTCTACAAATGGCCCTAGTATTTCCAAAGGCATTCTGGCACTCTGGCAATAATTAAAAGCTGGCCATCACCTTCAGTGACACCCAGACTGTGGCCTCCAAAAGCAGGTTGGGAAGCAGATAGGGATGTTCAAGTTCACATAGAATCCTCGAAGAATCAAATGGCAAGATTCAGTATAAGAATATGCAAGCTCTGCAGTGAATTATGGAAATCACTTTATAGTAACTATTTTACTTAATGGAGGTCTACCGACCTCAGAGGTAGACTGAGGTCTCAGTTATGGTTAGGAGATGCACTTCTCTATCCTACTATATAGTGTAGCTTGCTGAGATGTATTAAATGTAACTTTACGTTAGCTACATAGAATAGTGCCAGCAGTGAAGCTCTGGGCTGAGGGCTGCATTCACATCCTTAGGACTGCACAACAGACTCATTTATTTTAAACTTAAAAATAAAACCTGAGTCCAGTAAGATTCCAGATCTCCACTGTCTGTCCTTTGTGGGAGCCATTAGAGGGATGACAGGGTCATAGATACTATCCTGTACCCAAATCTTAAATACCTAAGTTTCACAGAAAAAAAAAAGTACGGCTAACACTACTTATCGAGAAGTTGGAGAGACAAGGAAAAAACACAAGAAAAACAAAACATCTTTTATTAAAAAAATATAATGGTGAGTAGCATTGTAATAAATATTCTTCATCTGTGTATGACACCAAAAAACCACAAATGCTATCCAACTAACAAAATGTAACAGAGCAATAGTTTAAGAAATGGAATCCAGGAGCACATTCCCTCAGCATTTCTTAAGGAATCACATGAGCATCTATTTCATGTCCTAGAAGTGAGAAGGTTCTCCTTCTTCTATTCCCATGATGAACAAAAAGACAGTCCAAATGAAGAGCTGTTCTTCCTGAATGTCCAAAGAGTTGCGTTATCCCCAAATGATAAATCTGAAGAGTAATGAGCAGTAACCAAGTAGTCCCAGCTACATTGCAAGGAAATTAAATCCCCAAAATACTTATCAGAGAAAGAGATCAAGCAGCTCAGTATTATCTAATAATTTCCAAACCATAGATGTCAAGAGGGTTACAGCATCTTTTTCAGGGTTAGCTGTGAGTATCTAGTAATTTAAGATCTATAGTAAGGACAGAAAATGCCCTATCTGAATAGCATCTTGTCTTGTTGCACCCTTATCTTTTATGAGGATCAAAATATTCAAAAAAATCCTCAAAAGCTGGAATACAAAATCTCTGCAGGGAACCAAGAGCTCAAGAGTTTGGAAAAGAAAAAAAAAAAAAAATTCGAGAAGATGGCCCACTCAAGAACTAGCTATGAAATTCAGATGGTCATAGACCTAAAGTGCTTTACCTTAAAGATATTTTTAATGAAATGTGTCTTTGAAAGTGCATGAACTTGAGAAAGCAGAAATCTGGATATTTAAGCAAACACGTCTATATTTGGTCACATATACAGAAGCCTGAATTCAAGGACTTTTTATGCTATAATAATTCTATTAACTTCATCCAAGTTTTTCCTGAATTACAATGATATGGAAGAAGACTGGCATTATAGAATAAAAACAAAAAATTAATGTCCCCCTTAATAGACAGAATACAGAACATCTGAGCTGTCAAACCTTTACCACAGAGAAAAAACTCTTCCCCCCCTTTCTCTAGGTCTTCTCGATTTGCATATCTGTTAAAAAAAGAATTATATGAAAAAATTACCAAATTACAAAATGATGACATCACAGAACATTTCATGGCTTTGAGACTTTTTCCTAGAGCTTGGAGGTACCAAAAAACATCCCTTCATTGTCAAAATTACAGATCTGAAATGAAATTAATAAAAAAGGTCAAATAGAAAAAGAAGGTGGTCATGGGAGGAAATAAAGCAGTAGGTAGTTCAGACACACTGGTGGGAAATGCTCTTTAGCAAATACGGTGAAATTGCTGTGGCTTAGGTCACTCATTCTGTTAAAATCTTTTAAGGTCTTTCAAATACACCCAGTGCTCTACCTGTGGGCATCCCCAGCAGCATATCCCCAGGCCCTGACTCTTTTGTTTGGAGATCTATACCTGCAGGATCTTTGTTTGTGTTTACACCAGTAAAGTGTAGCAGGGGGGGAATTGGGAGGTAATTAATCTAAGTACTTCAAAAGAGCGAAGAGGAAACTTCACCCCCTTCTGTTCCATACCACTGTATGTTTTAGAGATTTCAGAGATTTGGTCATTTATTTTCTTGCTTTGCTAAGACAGAATCTCTCAGCTTGAGACTTGCTTGAGTGGCCCTTGTGAGTTAAGGTCTCCCTACCCATTGCCATCACCACTCCTTCAGCTGTGCTGGCACAACTGTTTGTGTAGCAAACGTGTGAGCTAGGGAAAAGACTAATTTGGGTTGTTATGCATCTCCACATCCCATTTTCCCTAGCATGGCTTTTCTTTTCGTTTTTAAAACCAGATGAATTATTTGATATAAATCCCAGTACAAAATGTGTTAGGACGGTGAGTTGTAGGACAGAGAATGGGAATGCATTTCTTTTGAAGGCTCTGTCTGTTGAAGCAAGGGACTAAATAAACCAGCCATGAACCAAGGCCCTGGTGACCCTGGATGATTCATGCTGTGTGCAATTTGTTACTATCTTCCCTTTGATCATTTATACTTACATTTCAGCTCTTCCTCTTCAAAAGAAGCATCTCTGTGGTCATGTTTATCCTTATCTTTTGACAGCTCTTTAAACAAACAACATACATACAGATAACGGTCAGCATAGATTAAATTTTTCATATAGTGGTAAATCTTTGTTAAAAACGGCTATCTCAGGCTGCCCAGGAACAATGTGACTTAAATGCAGATCAGGAGAAGAGATTAATCCCAAATGCTTTATCTATTCGGGCCAATTATTCTCAAGAGAGGTTTTTGTAGGAAAAACCCCAACTGCCAGTATGAACTAACTTCCAGACAGCAGTTTAATTTGAAGTGGTCTCCAAACAAAACCACACACCAAATTTAAAACATCCACCAACCATGAGCCATTATAGCTAAAGGGTTTTAATCTCTTCTCTCCTGCTCTAAATATTAACTCTCTCCACTCCGTCCTCCATTTCTGACTGTCATGGTGGCACTGGCCACTCACCGAGCTTTGCTCATAGCAAATAGCTTCCTTATCTCAACAGAAGCAAAAAGAAACTGTTAGGGAAGTTAAAGCTTCTTCCCGTGTTTCTCTCAGAAGGCCAAACTGTCTGTCCTCAACATTGTGACAAAGACTCTCAATCGTACACTATAATAACGGGAGAAGACACAGGATGATGCCAGTGTGGCTCAAATTGCAGCATAGAGTCTGTGCACCAGGATGTGCTGCCATCCTGAGGTGTATGTTCGGGGGAACACGTCCCCTCCTATCACAGACTTTCCAAAGCACAGCACACCACTGTGTGCCTTTTCTTGTGTGTATCAGGACTGCACCTGCTTTTCTTCCATGTTTTCCTTTCAAGAAGTTTACACGGTAATGAAAAGTCACTCTTCAGTGTAATTTATAGTTGTTACATAAGTGAAAAATAGAAAGTAAAATGAAAGTTGAATGTAAATCTGCAATTGGTTGTCACCGTTACAAAGTAAATTCTCAAGCAATTATTTCCACAAGAAACACAATGAGCTAGATTTATGCTGTATGTACATACTTGCTATTGATGAGCTGGCCACAGGTATTCTGTTGTTCCTATTTGCTCTAGCTGAAAGAAAGCAAGAGAGAAAAATCAAAAAGAAACCAAAATATTCTACTTTAGATCTAAGGTGCTTAAGCATGCTGGTGGGAAAGGCACACTTAGTATAGTGTAATCATCAGTTCTCAAAACAGTTAATTTCTTAAAAGACTTTAAAATATATTCTTCAGTGTCCCAGTCTGTCAGTTTCCTTTCCAATTTCCTTTCCTCACTCCTAAGCCAGAACTCCATCCGTACCATACACTAACATCACTGATAATCACTTGTTCAAATGGTTTTCCGTTGTATATTTTCAGCCAGTATTTGAACAGATTGGGAAACAAGGAACAAGAAGGGGATCACCCTCTCAGTGCTTTTCGAGGGGAAAAAAAAAAGGCCATATTCCAGGGAGGTTCCATTCTGAAAGAATCACTTGTCTGGTCACCTAGGACACCTTGGGTTTTAAAAGAAAAGCCTGTTGCTACTACTTTAGCTACTGAATCAACTTGTACTTTGTCACACTTACACATATACATAACATTAGCATGATAATCACATACATCACAACATGTATATGCATTATCATGTATACACACAAGCAATAAGCATTATTCAAGCAACCTGGGAAACTTCTGACCTTCACTGAAATCCCCAGAAGGGAATCTTCTGAGAAGTCAAGGAGTTTGCTCTCCCTTCTTTCACTTTCATGTTCTGCTCCTACTCCTATCCTGTTCTAAGAACAAGTATGTTCTTATACATGCAGCGTTACCTACCCTAACCCTGCCTTCTGCAGTCTGATAGCATCACCTGCAAGCCTGCCCAGCTGACAAACACTTTTTCCAGGACGTGTTCCCATAGCATGGATGCAGGAGATTCATTTGTGGCCAAGCAGTGAATATCCACATTTAGTTATTTCTTGTATTTATTTTATGGAACTTGAACATGAGTGCTCAGTGTAACGGATGGTTTATGTAATTTCCAGACAGAAATTAGGGCTGTTTCTGGTTTTCACTGTGGAAAAGAGAGCTGGGAAACAGGAAAACCAACAGTTCTGCTATACCACCTCGGAAAGTACACCTCTCTTAGCGTGGAAGCATGTGAGATACCACTTGAATAGACAGTACAACTAGTTTTTGCATTAGTTCCAGCTGAGTTCCTTGGTAGCTACGCACTTTTACATCTCCTGTAAAATTCAATATTTTTGAGAGGACCATTTAGTTAAGTATCATATTCGGATTTTTTGGGGCATTTCTGGTAATAATTTACGGAGTTATACCATTATAATATTATAATGGCAAGAGTACTGGTCAGCTTGTACTTTTTCTCTGCAGACAACTTAAGTAAAATAAAATTCAAAAAGTTATTTGAAAAAAAAAAACAGAAGTCACTATGTATCAGCTAAAAAAAGCCACAAATGTGGATTTTTTTGGATCCACAAATTTTTCTTTTTAAAAAAATTTTTTTGATCCACAAGCCAGAATGTTCAACAAAACCACTTTCCTTTCAACATTTTCAAATGAGTCCTATGAATGTTTTGAGATCGGCATGACTTTATTGTATCTGCTAAAATGAGGAGTAAAAAGTACCCCTGAATATAAAATGCTGAAACACACTTACCTTCTGTCCAAGGGAAAAAAAAACCACAACAACCAAAGAAAAAGTAACAGTACTTATATCAGGTTAAGCAACACATTTCAGATATTTTTCTTTGATTTCAGGGCAAACTGTAGTCTTTTCATGCTTAGATACCCTAAAACTTTCTCCAAGATTTTATTTTGTTTGCTAGCAAGTGAAAACAAATTACCACCACCACTTTAGCTCTTCAGCATAATGTGATGCTGAAAATGTCCAGTTCAAGTCACTGAAGTGAACTGAAAAAGACCTCAAAATTTAACAAGGGAATGAACCAAGTAGTATGAAGCTACAGTGGGAATATTTCTTCTTGTGAAAAAAAATGTTTCAGACTCAAACCTGTATCACTTCATATGTAGTCCACCGTTTTTATGGTGTTTTGACCAGAATAAAGATACACATATAATTCATAACAATTAGACCACTTAAAAAAAAAAAAAAGCACTCACAGTTCAGTGAAATTTCTCAGCAAATGCAGGGAAAAAAAACTCTAAAAAACCTTTATAATCTCATTCCACCTCTGTGAGGATGAATTAACAGAACAGATTGATCATAACAGAGATGATACACTAAAATAAATAATTTTAATACCTTTTTTTATGAAGAGCATAAATAGAAGCACTGATCCAAACAAAGCAGTCACAATGAGAATTGCTCCAACAAAGCGTCTGCTGTCAGTCCACAGAACACTATCAGCTGAATCTTAGAGGAAAACAAAAACAAGTAGGGGAAAGACATTATGTAATTGCATAAGCTTCTCCCTTTTCCTTTCACTGTCACCAAATTATTTTCACTATCAGCAGTTCAGACATCATAATAGCATTTCAGATTTTGTCTAAAGTCAGGTGCTGATGGTATTCTTCACCATATCTCATTATCCCAATAAAGAAAAAAAAATAAAAATAGAACATATTCATATTTATCTTTGCTTCCTGCATTCCATGTGATAGTACCTTTGATTCCCGTCACAAAGCCTGCTTGTCAGCAGGGTACAAAGTGTGACATCTATATTAGTTTCCCGTCAGGGCTACAAGAAAGAGCTCTCTGAGAAAGAGGACAGAGAGTCCCTTTCATCTGGTAAAGCTCTGAATGCAAAGGATAAGTGGCCTCCTTGATTTCAAGAGGCATTTATGTTAAAACCAAACTTGCCCGGTTACCACTCATTGAAAGGATGACTTGGCTTTCTCACTCTCAGCTGTTTGTTTCCACCCCTTGTCAGTCCCAAAAAGTGTGCCAGCAGAGGCATTTTTAAAACTGCACAGTGAACAGGACCAGGGAAATCACCTGACCAAGTAACCATCCGATAAACAGAAATATTATTTTCGAGTTAGGTCAGTCTGGTTGAAAGCTTGTGCAATCATATTAAGGTACAATGCAGAAATTAAAAGAGTAAGCAAAAGCAATAGGGGTGGTGCCCAGGTAAAAAGCCTAACAAGAAATTGTATTTGTCTTCTCCACTCATGCATCTCCCTTCAATCCAGTCTTTATGAGGAAAAAAAACAACCTGCGTACAATTTGTTAAATTTAAATATGTTCAAACCAAAGGCTGTAGTGGCAGGAAAAGATCATATTGTTCACTTTTGACAGTTATCATCAGCAAAACAGAACGTTCCTGGAAAGTGTGTTCAACTTATATGGAGGCTTTCCTTCCTAGGCTCCCAGCTATATGCTTTTCAAAAATGGAACTTTTTTTTAACTCACAGGCTCAATTTTCATTTAACTGTAGGTCATGTAAAATTTCTATCCTTGAATTCTGTCCACACATGCATGATGAATAAGTTAGGAGGTGGAAGTGTACACTAAACAACACAGGTATTTCTTTTTAGCCTTTTCAAAATGAGATAGGAAGGAGAAACAAATCATGGCTGATTCAACTGGAACAAAATGACATTGTACCTTGAAGTGTAATTCCATAAATTAAATTTAGAAGTGTTGTTACCTGCTACGTGTAAAATGGCAGATGTATTCTCTTGCAGCTCTTTATTCCAGAATATACAGTAAAAAATCTCATCAGGCCTACTTTTGATTGTAAGGGTACTTGTCACACGATACAGCTGGTCACTTCCAGTTTTGTAACTTGTGTTTGCCTTATCAGTCAAATCTCCATATTCTCTGTTTTGCCATATCACTTCAGCTTGTGGGTATCCTTCTGACTGACATGTCAACTTCCATTTGTTGTCTCCTGTGCTCACCACTCTTTGGGTTATAGTTCTATAAGGAGCTAAACAAATGGAAGAAAGTTATTACTAGTAGGAAGCTAGAAGAAAAGCATATATTAGCAAGAGACCTTTTCTTTATCCCCTAGCCCTGTGTCAAGTTTCTGTACGTCAGCTTGGATTTTGTAAATCACAGTCTTGACAGGAAAAGTCAATATCACTATTGTGTCCCTCCATAGGTACAGGATTTAATACAATTTTGATGCTGCTTAGAAAAGTGCATTTGCTTTCTGGTCTTTGTCCTGTCTAAATGGTTTTGCAACACTATTTCTCATGCTTCATTATGGGAAATAAAGAACAGAAAGTGGATTCAACCTAGACAGAAACACAAAGCTACACAGCTGTGCAAGGGCCGTGAGGCGGTTCCTGTCTCCAGAAAGATTTCTTTAAAATGCTAACCTGGCTGTATGTCGCTTCAGGGACTCCTCTGAAATCTTTTAACAGCACCAGACAGCATTGAACCTCCTGCAGTAGCGCACTCACCCTTAACTTTCAGATTGATTGTCTTGTAGTCGGCTCCCCCATAGCCAATAAGACAGCGGTAATCCCCTGCATCTCTGAGCTTCACATCCGTGATCTGAAGGAGAGACTGTCCCATGTTCAGATTCTCTTTCAACAATTTAATTCTTCCCCTAAAGTCACTGTGCTGACTTTGGAAGTCTTCCTCTCCTTTGAGGAGTACATACACCTGCTTCTTAGACTTATCTTTCTTTTCCCAGCTGACACTTAAATCTCTAAACTGTAATTTCCCATTCACTGGAAACTTGCATTCCATGGTCACATTGTTCCCATGTTCCACAGTGTACAGTGTCTGGGGAGCTTCAACCGTGAACAAAGCTGAAAAACAAAATTTGGAAGAAAACTTAATTTTCCAATTACGAGCCTAATCTTCGAAATAGTGTCTTACCATATACATGGGACATTTTACGGACCAAAAGTATCTGCCCTGTTCAGAGAAGTTAAACATTTTTATGAGCACTTGCCCAAGTTTGGGACAAACTGGGTTATTTATACGTGCAGACAGCTGCTTTGCGCACACAAGCAATGTGACGCTGTCCTAAAAATAGGCAAATGTGTGTGCATGTCACCTCAGCTGTTGCTTTCAGAACACTGCCAAGATAACAGGCAGTTGTTAGTGCCTCAGGTGGGAAAGGTTTGTTTATATAAACATCAATTGTTTTTACACGCAACATTAAAGAATACATGAAATTCCCAAATTGGACAGCGCCACTAAAACTTTTCGTGCAATGCAAATGGTGCCTTGTCTGAAGTGGTGTCTATGCCAAAACACTGACAGGGATTTTCACCTGGCCCCTTATCAAAGCACACGTATCTAGTTTGATGTAAAAGCATGCTAAGACCCTTTTATTTAAAATATTAAGGAAAAAACCCTCAGATGCTAGCACCTGAAGGAAAACAGAAATTAATATTTCTGTGCTTATACAATGGAAAGG
Source organism: Tringa tobata (assembly GCA_033628505.1). Taxonomy (NCBI): domain Eukaryota; kingdom Metazoa; phylum Chordata; class Aves; order Charadriiformes; family Scolopacidae; genus Tringa; species Tringa tobata. Next base: position 3,601 of record JAHREE010089058.1, on the reverse strand, counting down.
AAACATATTTAAACACTTCTACTGCTTCTCACAACTCAGCTTCTTACCATTTAGGAAATGCCAGTAGAATAAAAATATATACAAAAGCAAAGCCTTCTCCATGATGTAGATAGAACCTAAAATGATAAAATAATAGAAAAATATAAGTATCTGTTCATTTTTTAACTTGCACTGTAAAATACATTTTGTAGTCCTCCACACAAAGAACTGCACAGAAGGCACTGAATTCCACTGTAGCCAAAACCATGACAAAATTGCGTCTTTAACTACAGTAGACGATCAAGCAGAAAGCTTCCCGCATGGGTACAGGAAGAACATCTAATTTTATTTGCTTTAAATATTTGTCCTTCATTATAGCAAAATATATGCTTTATCACTATCTGTCAGATAGTAAATAAACACTCCCAGATATGCAATTGTTCCCCTAAATTGCAGCAGGAAGTGTTGCTCCTGCCTGGAGGAGAATGGAGGAGTTTTCTATAGACGTTCAGCGGAAGGAATGGAACTTAGTTCTTCCCCACCTGTTTCCCTTACTTTAACACACTGTGAACATACCCTGTTTTATAACACCTGGCCTCACAGTACTTACCATGGGGTTCATGAAGTTATGTACATTATGAACAGAATTCATGTGTTGACTAACTTAACGACTATTTACAAAATAGTGCCTTTGTGAAACAGTGACAAAACCAGTCAGCCTACAAACAAAATCTGTTTCTTTAATTTCTTCTGCTTCACTTCTGAACACATAAGTTATTTCCATTTTCTGACAGGAGTTTTTCCCCTCTTATTGATGTGGCTTTTACACTCCTGCACAACACTTAACGTTATAAACCACTGATTAATGTCAAGTCATACACTTAACCTTCACACACCCACTGCACTTACTAAGTGTGTATTTTAAGTCAGGGCAATAGCGGTATCAAGCACCACCATCATTTTTCAAATTACTCTCAATAAAAATTCAAATTCACTGTAATTGAAGTCTTTCATGAGTATAGAGAACTTAGAATGTTATCTAAATAAAGTCCTGCATTTGGACACCCAAACAGCCACAAAAATAAAGAAAGATTGCCTTCAACTGTTTTCTAGTGGTAATTTCAGCGTTTGCATCAGAAATTAGGCAACTGTAATACCCGTCACTCTTTGATGAAATTCTATCCGGACTGCAACTCTTACCGTTTTTGGTAAGATGTTTTGTCTTCCTTTCTCTAGTTGCCAACTTCAAGATGATAATAAAGTAACAAGATTAAGCAGAGTGACAAGAGTAACTCTACTGCCCAATTGCTGCTGCCCGATCCCAATAGCAGGTTTGCAGAAGGCAACGCAGACGGCACTGAGAAAGGGAATCGGTCCAATACTTTGTTAGGCAGGCACGAGCAATTACAAAAGGATGTTCTGCTAACAGGGACAGGAAAATACAAGTAAGATCCTCAGGGTGAAAGATCCGCTTCATTGGTAGATAAATCCCAACCTTCTCAACGTGGTTAGGTACCCAATTCATCCCTTAGCCAGAAGTGATGCTCTCAAGATAACTCACAAACCACTGCCTAATCCTGTGGGTGCCTAAGAGTGTCTGGCGATGTGTGGGCATGAGGGTACCTCCATCATGACGCCACTGCCTGAGTAACAAAGAGCCCAGACCACCAACTGAGCTCCAGAGTAAAGCTGCTCAAACAAGACAGAGGCATACCCATCTCACGAGTCTGCTCTGGCCAGGCGTACTCTAGAGGCCAGCCTGCAGAAGAGCCAGCCACTGGCACCGATGAGTATAGGTGTGCACCTCTCTGCGCTGCCCACCCTGGAATGACCACAGCTGTGGCACACTCAGCCCCAAAATACCTCCTACTTTTTTTAAAGTGTCTGAGGGACTGCTCAAAACAAGGAATAGCATGTGCACTACAGTCACAGAAAGATACCCACACCCAAGCACACAACCCATACCCACTTTTTTTGTCAGGAAACCTGAATGTTGGTATGAAGCCCAGAAGTAGTGTTCTATTAAATCCTGGAAGATGGATGGCAAGCAAGCTTTTACAGTTCCAAGAGCCATGCTTGTGTCCTGCAATTGCTGAACTTTAATTTGCGTGCTTTCTCCCACTGTGCAGGAAAAAAAGCCTTACTACACACAAAAGAAGCATGACTACTACTTACGAAATTCCTCAAGACTCAGAAAGTCTGCTGCTGTACTCAATTTTTCACTTTCAGAGAGAAAAAAAAGTTGGTCCAGGTCAAATCCAGAAGCATGTGAAAAAAACTGCTGCAGCGACCATTACAGACCCTTATCCTGTTTCACCTTGAGCAGAAGGATCCCCTGCCTGGATCAGTTGAAGCAGCTGGAGACCTACATGCCAATCAAAGTTTTTTACCAAAGCTGCAGTCTTCTCACTATTTTTCTTACAGAACCTACCACAATGCCTCCTCTCTCCTCCTGCCAGCTTCTGACATTTATGGCAAACAAAGTTTTACAAAAGCAAAAAGTTATTCTCTGTGCACAATGCTCTTCTGTGTAGCTGCTTGATGCTTCCCTCCCAATGAAATGAAGAAGACAGAAAAACCAGAACCGTTTGCCCAATAGTGACAGAACTTAAATGTTGATGTAACTCCACCTACTTCTTGAGGAAACTTCCCCAATATCTGAAAATTCCCCACTAGGGAAAATTCTCTATTGCTAACAGTGGTTCCCTGTAACCAGAGACAGAAATGTTGGGAAAATCAGCACATAAAATGCCATAGGCATTTCAAGAAACATTCATCTGATCAAAGCTGTATGTCATCAACAGTCCTTGGAACACCAGTCACAAGAAGTCATCCTTTACACAAACCAGGGTCCCTACTGCACTCATCTCAAGCGGTCCCAAACAGCTGCTGAGAATGACTGGAAAATGCTAGACAACTTACTCATGTCTGCAAAGGTCATGAGAAGGAATAATCAAAGCATTGCCTACCTCTTTCTGGTAAGAACAGATACTCTCTGTTTGAGATTTGAACCCAGTGAAGGCCCCATGCCTTGCCACTGTGTAGTGCAAGAAGAGTTGTCAAGCCAATGCACTAACTTAGCAAAAAAATAAAGAATGCTGTCTTTTTCTTGATTGTAGAAGTCACTCAATGCAGAAAAAAAAAAAAAAAATCAAGCCCAAGTGTTAGAAGCCAAAGGATGTACTCACATTAACTTGGAGACTGTAGAGGGATAAGCTGGTCAACAGTACAAAATACAAGCTTAAACATACATTTCAGTGTAAGTTCACTCACTTACGTTGTCTTTGCATATCTCAGAAAAGGGTTGAGGTTCTCTGAAGAGTTAATATACTGTGAAATGACCACTTAAAAGTTTTCAGGGAGTATTTTCTTCTTTCCACTTGACAGCCCACTCACAGTATCTGTCATGGAAGCAAAAAAAAAAAAAAAAAACGGTAAACAAAACTGTTAAGAGTTAACCTTTTTACTTGATGTGTGGGAGCTACGTGGAGACAGTGGTATATGAAAGAGCTGAATGTACGATTTGTATTCTAATAACCTGAAACTGCCTGAGGAGGTTGAGGGGGTAGATTTCCACAACAGGTGAGACCGATGAAGGTTAATTTCCACTGATTACTTCTGC
>JAHREE010089057.1:0-11596 GCA_033628505.1 Tringa tobata | reverse complement strand
GGGTATTTTAAGCTCTGCAGCCATTGCATCACAGCAGCGGCTGGAGAAAAGGTTGTGTCTTGTACCAGCCACAGAAGAGAGGGCTTAAGTGAACAAACCAAACTTTTACAAATTCTGCCCTAAGCCACAATTGCATAAATTCTGTGAGATATCAGAGATTGTAGAAATTCCCCCCTTGGCTACAAATCCATGCATTTTGTTCATTTTTCCCGGACACCTGATCTCAAGATCCTTGGGAAGTTGTGCATCTCACTGACAGCACAGTCCTTGATAAGTCTGATAACTCCTATCGTTTTATCACAATAAAATCAGCAGGACAAAAATAACTGTCAAACTAGCAAGGCCAGGATGAACATCACTAAAGAATGAGGTGGTGAGGAGAGTAGGTGCAGCTTTGTGAAGCAGCTAATAAAACTTTGCAGAGCTTTGAAGAGCTGTAGGTGAATAAAATCAAACCCCAACACTATTAATAAATTATCTTTCATTACACAAGGGAATAAAACAGGTCCTGTGCAACCCTATTTTTTTCAGAAAAACTACAGGCAATTATTAGGTATTTTATGGCTTGTAAAATATTCAGAAGAAAAAAAGTTGTGCCTTACTTTTTAATTTGTCATTGAAGACTCATAAATTAACATGATTTTTTTTTTTCTTTTTACCCAGCCCCTACAGAATTTTGTCATGCTTACAAAATGCTCGTGGAATATGCAGGGGCAATTTCATTGACAAAAAATAATTAAACCTTCTATTTATTTTTAAAGGATACATTTTTTTCCACTCTGGAAATATACTTCAGGAGATATATTTAGTCTCATACAGAATAGTGAGAAGATATTCCCAAAACCAGAAAAAAAAAAAAGAGGAAAAATATTTTAATTTATTATCATGTAGAATTATCCTTGAGGGAATTTCCAAGTTTTCTACTATTTTCCATTAAACTCACTGAAAAGAAGTAAAAAAGAAATTCTGTTAGGTTTTGATATGACAGAAGTTGTCTCTTCATATTTAATGCCAAAATTTTTGGATTACCAGTTTGTGCTGAAATAGAAAAATATTACTGACTGCTGTATTTCTTTTAATAGCTACCAAGACCATGCATTTTGACCAGCTTTGGCATCCAAATGGGAGATGAAATAGAAAAAATAATAAAAAAAAATAATTTTAAAAGAACAACAGTATTTATTGCTTTGTCTCAGTTCAATGAGGGCATAAGGAATTTCATTTATGAAGGAAGTATTTTCATTGTTGTTTCACTTTTTTATTAAATTCCTTTTGAAAAAAATACCTTGAAAAGAATATTTCTTGTTCAGCAAATTACATCTTCTAGTCAGAAGTCTTGCATTTGGCAAAAAATTCCTTACTTTCCCACCTATACCTGCTATTGTTTTTTTCTCACGTAGCACAGCCAAGGCAGCTTGGATTGATTTCCTGATTCATTTTTCAGCTCCATTGAAAATGTCAGTGTAGGCAAAGCAGTGTTCACTCAGTTAACATCTCCGTCCCAGGAACAGCCAGCTTTAAGAAGTGCTTGTCTGTAGAGTGCTTGAAAGAGCTGGATTAAGACAAGCTAGATGTTATTGCTGTTGCATTTTTCCAGATCCTTGATGTTTTACAGTATTTCCTCATTCCTCACTCCTTACGTTTTCTCCACAGCGAGGACAGTGCAGCAGAGCTGGGGCTATCCAGGGGCAATGGGTGATCCTCTGCTTGGGCCACAACGAGATCTTCAAGACAAAAGTCATCTCTAAGTGAACAAGATGCTGTGAAGCTGTCTTGTGACACCCCTGGCAGCCCTATTTTCTGTCACATCATTGTGACTGCTGACTAGCTCAGGTGTTGTATATACATACAAGCATTCACATGTATCCAGCACAATTTAGTCATGAGTGAGAGGACTTTTAATGAAGCTGAGTCGAGTTCTGGTCTAGAAGCACATGAGCAGGTTACACATCCAGAACTCAGAAAGTAGGTAATACTCCGCATCAGACTTGAGCAATGAACAAGAAAATCACTTGAGTGTGAGATACTTCAGCCTTTTAATATCCTGTAGTGAAGTAAATCTGAACCTCAGGTGCCTGAATAGTGCAAATTGTACAAACTGAAAGGAGATCACTTGGTACATCTAGCCAAAAAATGTCAGGGCCATTTGTGCAGCTTGCTGTGCTCTATGGAAAGCCAATATTGCCTGTGTTGTGGAAGTGCTGAGAAATTAGTTGTGAAATCTGCTGAATTATGGACAAAGGTATTTACCTGTACATTAGGAAGATATTCAAAAGTAGGTTGCAGAAATCCTATTAAAAGAAAATCCGCACTGTAATGCATAGGAATAAAGAGGAATTCTGTTGTTTCCATGATGTTAGTCTCTAGGAATGTAAAGCTCCAAGTAGAAGTAAATTGTTTAAATGACAAACTTTTAGAAGAAACAACTTAAGAACTCAACAAATAAGAAAATACTGATCCCCTGGTGATAGTGCCAAGTTTTGCAAATGGGTTTGCTAAGATTTGAAAATTTATTTTCTATTACTGCAAGAAACATTCTTGAGGAAAACTGTACATTAGCAGCTTAGAGTTTATGAAATCATACATAACATTGCAAAGAGTGAAGCGTTAATGTTATTATTAAGATGGTGATTGTGTGAAATGTGCTACATAATTATTGTCATCATAATGCACAGAGATTTACCAAGACCTCTGCCCCTTTATACCAGTTTTCTGCAAGCAGGGACAGTAGATTCCTCCTGCCTCACAAAGACCATGATTTAAGCACATCTAAATAATTGATTAAATATTTTTTAACTCTGGTTTGTTTTCCTTATTAGATGCTTTCTGAAGTGATGGCTGATTTAAGTGGAGGACTTCAGCCTAGACCTTCACTCTTTTATAAAATGAGCATCTAACAAGCGTGTGGTAGTAAGGATGTGGTGCTCTTGTACCGGAACAACATTGACCAATTAATGCCTCAGCATGAGGTGCCACTGTCTTTATAAATGTGTCAGCTGATGCAGAGAAGTGATGTTTATTGCAGGAGGTTACACATGGAGTCAGTAGTAGTGCTAGAGACTGAAGAGTTCATATGGTCAAGTAACTAGGAAGTGCTCAGAAAAATTAAAAGCTTATTTGCAACAATGATAATTCGCCACTTGCTGTGTCAGACTCACAGTAGTTTGTCTATCAGGCTACTCTTGATCTGGTCAGCAAAAAGACCACAATGTATCAAGCAAATCCTATTTCATAGGATGCATTGGTAGCAAGATAATCCCATTCATGCCAACTCTTCTCTGCAAAAGGTACATGTCATCATTTGCCACTTGCGCTTTAAGTTAAAGCAAAACTGAAGCCAAACCAGGAAGTTATGGCTCCTCATCACCATCTCAGTTTCCTCGGTATTTGAATACAAATTATGTTTTAGCCACATTAAATACTTTTCAATATTCATATTCTATTAATAAGCCAGTGTCCTTTGTTGTACTATTGCAAATCTTAATGAAATAAAATGGTTTATTCAAAAGCGAATTTGTGAAGTTACAAACTTCCTGTGCTTCCTGATTATCATCATAAAACCCATATCATATTATTATATACAGGTGATGTCCACTGGCATAATGGTTGAGTTGAACATGATTTCAGTGATAGATATCAACTGAGGATCCTGCCCTAGTATTAAATTGCATTTTGTGTATTTTCCTTCAGTGGTTACTTACCTGACTCATACTTCAAAGAGAAGGAAATGGTATCGTATGACTTAGTAAATTTACTAGCCAGGACAAATAAACTAAAAGTGGGTTGATTTGGATCAGATATGAGGAAGAAATGTTTTATGATGAGGGTGGTGAGATATTGGAACAGGTTGCCTGGAGAAGTTGTGGGTGCCCCACCACTGGAAGTGTTCAAAATCAGGTTTGATGGATTTCTGAGTAACATACTCTAGTGAAAGATGCCCCTGCCCATGGCAATGGGGTTGGACTAGATGATCTTTAAAGGTCCCTTCCAACCCCAGCTATTCTATGAGTATATGAAATGTAAGTTGCAAAATCTGCAGTTTGGAAATGAGCTGCTCACAAACAGTGCAGCAATGAAGAACTGTCTGTTGGCAAAGTTCCTTTAGTAAATCAGAAGGTCTGGATGCAAGTCAGGAATTACTTATTGAGGGAGGTCCTATGGTCTCTATTAAGCAGGATACATGACAAAAATGGTCCCTTGTGCCCTCCAAGTCTATTCAGCTGTAGTCTGTGAATTAGTGATAATTGTGAATAATCTCTGTAAAAGCATTCATGCAAGAAGGCAAAAACACTAAGGAGTAACTTTTTCAAAGCTCAGCTGTACACAATGGTACTCTATAGTGGGCACGCCTGCTCTGTATGACTTCTGTTAAAATTGATGGGACTAGAGAAAATTTCCACCTTTGTGCAGACTACAGTTTGAGGCAGCGCCCTGTCACCATTTTGCCATTTCCATGGGAGACTATAACTTCAGCTGTGATAATAGCAAGCAATATAACCTGGAAATAACTGTAAAACCAGTCCACAACCAAAATACTGCAGCTGGAGCTGAAAGCAAAGATGAAGCATGATCCTAACAGGGTCAGCATTACAATTAAAAGACCCTGTCATATCCAGCTTTGAGATGATTTTCGGTTTTGGTTTGCAGTAGCAAACAGAGCTACTGAGTTAATCTCATTGGAAGAAATCAGAATTCATAGTGGACATTATGACTTTCTCAGTATGTTCAGATATTACCTCTGACATTTTGAGGTTTCGGTGAATTGATGTTTTTTTCTTCCTTGGCTTTGCTAGGACATTGGAGGGAAAGAGAAATTTCCAAGTTTTGTTTCCCCTGATCTGTTAATGAATGTTAGAAAATTTGCTATATTATGTCAGTTTTTATGCATCTTGCCCCTACTGAAATATAGCACAGAGGTCTTGATGGTATCACTAATGATGAATTGGGTCTCAGATCAGTATCTACATGTGTTATTCTGCTGCTTTCCAGTCTTACTTGAATAGTAGCTGGTTTCTCAACCCACTCAACCCTTTCTGAGTGACTTAGACAAAACAATCTTGCTGAGTTTGCTGCATTGCTTCAGGGAGAGTAAATTTTATAGGGCAAATTAATTTCTATTGGCCCAGACAAATCTAGTCTGCAGTACCCAAAGGGGAAAAAAACCCGAGCAAACAGAGATGTCTAAAAGCTCATACATGAACCTTTAACCATTTATTAACCTATTTCGGCTATATATAAACCTGATTTTATGTCAAGCCCTATAATTTAAAAATGCAATTTTATACAATTCAAAAACAAGGTGCTTCTCATTAAGTTGGCATTTAATCTCATTAGCAAGCAGAGTGAGGGAAGATTGAAACTGGCTGAATTTAGTTATTTTGTTTATATTGCTTATTATTTTGTTTATACTATTTTATATGTACTAATTGGTTATATTGTTTTATTAAAAATTAAGTTCCTACCATATCACATATCCTTACTCATCTTATGGAAACCATGGGTTTTGGGGGACTGCAACATACAGTTCAAGTCAGTTTGCTAAAAGCTGGAACTGAAATTCCTAAGAAAAAAAAGAAAGAAAAACAGAAAATTCCTGTGCTCTTTTGTGTCATGAAGGCTATATTCTGATGGCACCAAAACCAGTGGAGCCCTTTGGAAGGTCCAGGATCCCCCCAGCCTCACGCTCACATTGAATCAAAGCAGTTGGCATTGAAGAGGAAGGTGTTTGAGGCAGTATGAGGAGGCCCAGCCTTTTTCCTCTGCTGTGGGAAGGAAGATCACTGGGGAGATAGCAAAGAGGATGAAGTAGTTTGTGGGGGGAGCTGTGGATTCAGTGCATACCTCAGCAACCTCTTTCAACAGGAAATGAAAGCTACCCAGATAAGGTGTTGATTGCCTCACTGACACTGCCCTGGGCTGCAGTTATTGTGGCTCAGGCTACGTGCAGACTTGAAGAGGACTTAAAAAAAATAAACTGAAAAAAAACCCCCACCACACATGAAAATCAATCCTTCTTGTACCATTCCTGCCAGGACTTGAATCTAGAGTTCACTGTTTAACCTTAAAATGCTGATAGCATCATAAGCAATCCCAGCAACTTCAGGAATTCAGCAATTTCATACCTTTAACTAGGGATCAGTTGTGGCAAAGCCATGCAGATATCTAACACCAACTGGATTCCCACAGGAAAAATAGTTTATTGGTCTGTTTTGAAAATGATGGTTTGCTTTTTACATTTTTTATATATACCTTGTAACACAGTACTTCACAAGCAATCTTTAAATCCTTCAGTTACTTTTGGAATTATGGGCCTAAGAAAAAAAAAAGGAAAAGAAAATCTGAATTTCACCACCCCCATAACATGATACAGAAGGAAGAAAATCACAAATAAGGCTTTGAAAGGATGAAAAATGTTGCCAGACAGAGCTGGGGTGGCAAAATGTAAGTAAAAAGCTACAAAGTAAAACAGTGATTAAAAGACAGCTGAATCCCACACAGGCGTATTAGACAGTGCTGAGTGACAGGTGATAAAAGATCAAGTTCATGTCCTTTCTATTGCTGCAAGCAGAGAACTTAAGATGCTGAGTCTGACCAAAAGCATGAAAGAGTGTAGAAAGTCATGGGATAGCGTGAGTCATTTGGGGAGTGATCTTCAAATTCTCCTCCCTCACCCCTATGCTTGAGAAAGCCAATTAGTCAAAATCAAGTGAGTTTGTGGAGGGCATTCACAACATGGAAGATGCTATGCAGGCTGAACAAAATATAGACAGATTTTTTTTTATGTTGGAAGGAGATAAACCCATTAGTATCAGACTCCACATAGGTATCAGCCTAAGTTGGGAAAAGAATCTTTGGAGAATCACTAATATTATTAATGTCTGTTGTTACAATACTGTGACTTAATTCTGTCTTGAATCTATGATTCTGTATTCTGCTGGGCATAGTCAGAAATAAGAGGGAATTGGTACATCTATACTAGTATTTTAGTTCAGAGAAGTGAACCTTGGAAGAGCATATTCTGGTTGTCCCCACAAATTGCACTGTGGCTCTTACCACGGAACTGCCTTGGAGATTGTAAAATGGATTCCTCTGGGGTGAAATGAAATCAAAAGATGTGCTTCTCTAATGCCTTTTACTTCTCATCTGAAGTAAAACCCCTGAAGCACCTTTAGCATGGATGTTGGACCCTCAGCAATAAGTATTGCTCTGGAGAGCTACTCCTTCCAGACCATACTACTTGAGGACCGAATGGATTCTCACTCTTTTCACCTTAGATGCCTACCATATATATTTGATTCAGGCACCTGTAACCATTAGAAGGAAATATTGACTTCAAAGGTGCGATTTATTAATTTGAAAAATATATCTGCTGCTCAGATGAATCATATGCTCAAAGCTACTATTTTGTCTGCAATAACAATGAGAAGAGTCTAGGTGATGAGGTTCTAGGTGGATGTCCACACAGTAAATCTGGCCATAGTTAGTTTAAAACGGTGGTATTGGCAGAGAACAGGAAATAGAGTCACAAAGAAATTACTTGATGTTTCTGAGGCCATCTCAACTGACTGGTGAGATGGGACTTGACCTCATATCTTTCAACTCCTAGTCTTTATACACAGTAGTCATTAGAAATATTTAGCTGGTTGATGTAGCATCATAAATTAATCTTTATTTATGTTAAATAATGTTTTTTTTTTCCGTAGAATTGCGGGTCAGAGCTGCCACTGACAAAACTCTCTATTTTCTATCCATTAAGAAGAATGTTTCCATTTTCTCAGCATTGTAAAATTTTGTAAATACTTGTGTAAATTTCCTGTTTTGCATTCTTGACATCACTGAGCATATTATGAACATATGTTATGCATTGAATTACACTGACCGTACTGAATCTATAGTATTAATTTTTATTAGTGATGTCTTTTATGAACAGAAGAGTTCCAGTTGCCTGCATTCAGTGTCCTTGTAAGCATAAATATCAACCTGAACCAGGAAAATAAAATTATACCCACAGTTGCTGAAATTGTTGATACTAAGTTAATTCAAAAAGATGAAAGATAAAATGAATTATCTGCTTTCTGTTTTTATATGTCAGAAATACTGGTAAAAAGTGGTATCAAAATAGTCTCATTTGTCATGTTGAGTAGTTTTCCAAGTTATCTGGAAACAATATCTGCACTGCTTTTTAGATGTAGATAACTGTGTGTTTGGATTTTATTTGTAATGGGTCATTGAATGAGGAATTTAAATCATATTAGTTAGTCATGTTTGCATTTTAAACATAAAGTCCTGCAAAAGGTAACAACAGTCTTAATGCTCATTTTAATCAATATTCTGAAGAGGGAATTTAGGCTCAGACAAAAGCAAACAAAACTCCTGGACTTTACCTCAAATCCTTCTTGCCCATATAAATTGATTCTATAGAAATTAATTGCAATTTGCAGTGTGGCAGTAAATGCAATGTTTAAGTAAAACTGAAAAGAACAAGGTGTTCATGCAGAGAGGTTTCAAAAACAGCAATGGGAAATCCAGATGCCTAAGATTCGAGCTGGTTAGAGACCTGGTGTCAATTTTAGTAGTTTCATTTTAGCAACATGCACCCCAATGTCTGCCTAACCTTGCTGTGGCACTGCAGAGGCAAAACTCCATTTTAATCTGTGCAGTTATTTTTTAGAGGAGAATACCTGTAAAGAAATGAGGCATATTCGGAAGGACTGTGTTTCAGACGCTGGGCTGAAGAAAGCTAGGAAAAACCACAGCAGATGGCTAAACGAAGATTGTAATCATATTTAGCTTTTCTCACTTCACAACTTCAATAGCCATTTCGTGCCAGGGAACCCAGCGCCTCCGGATGTCCTTTTAATTCTGCTCATCTTTCTCTTTCTCTTTCTTACTCTTCCAGTGCTTGCCAGCCTGATTCAGACAGTGTTGCGAAACTACAGTCCCAAACAGACTGTTGCTCTTTCTGGTTACCCCACAGCAAAGAAATCGGAGGGACCTGTTTCTTCTGCCACTGCTGTTTCTGATGCCACCTGATATATTTTGCAAGATCTGGTTTAAATTTAGAGCTTTCTAAAGAGACCCTGAGTCTTAAAAGCTTTTTTAATGGATCAAAATTTGAGAAAAGGACCTACGTTCACCAAGGAGTCTCTAAACAATATCTTGAGGGATTCAGTTTTTATTCTGACCTAGGTCTCATGCTAATACCTGTATGTCACCTAAAGAAACAAGTTCAGTGTAACACATTTTCCACTTCAACAGCGATCTAACGATGGGCAGCACAGAGGACTTTGCAAAGGTGTGGGCCCCTGCAAAGAGGAAGAAAATTCTTGCTGTTAGGACCAGGAAACTTAAATCTTTATGAATGCAACTCTCTGCAGCAGGCAACCTGAAGACAAACAGCTGGGAAGAGCAATACTTATGGCTGATCCAAAGTCTGTTCAAAAGGGCATTTATTCTGAAAGAGGCATCTCTGAAAAGGTGTGTAAGGAAAATACGTTCAAAGTGCAATGTATTCTGAAAACATGAGCTGCCAAATGCAATCCAGATGGTGAAAGCAGTACTGTAAATGGAGATTCAATGGACACTTGAGCAGTATACAGACAGCATACACAGAAAGTAAAGAAATTTATTGTGTAAGAATAAGGAAGACAAAAGACCTTTTATTCCCCTCAAGGCATGAGGTAGTGTCTTTAGAACACTGAAGTGTGGTCAACATGGGACATGACCCATGTTCTGCAACGCAAGATGAAATTCTCTGGCTTTATCTCCTGTTTACTCAGATCTACGTAGAAATATAAAATAAAATAAAATATAATAGTAAATAAAATACAGAATATAAACATTCAAATAGTATTTTTCTGCCACTAGCTGAGGTACAAAATCTCCTGAAGCCAATTGTGTTTGATTTAGGTTTAATTTGTTTCTCAGTCAGAAGTGCTTCATTCTGCAGCTTCCTACCTGTGTCAGACCTGTGTAGGAGTGCTCTAAGTCTCAGATAGACTTTTTTTCCTGATGTCTTTCAGCACTGCAGATGCATATTAGTATCTAAAGCAATCTCTTCACCTGTGCAACAGCAGTGCCAATTCTACAAGCTTTTAAAGTACTTTAATCTGTAAGAACATTAGCTTCAAAGCAAGTACTTCGGTGCTCGGATTTAGAGATATACTTCAGAAGATTGCTAAATTTGCTCAAAACACTCCATCTGAATGAACTGAAATGTCTTGGGCTGGAAAAAGTGGGCCTTATCCTCAAAGTGCTGACATTCACTTTGACACACAGCCTGCCTTTAGGACTGCAGATAGCTGGTTAGCTGCCACCTAACTCTTTTTTACTGCACATATTATGGAAGGGCTTGAGGATTTTTTTTTCTGTTTTCCCTTCAAGATGTCTTTAACTGCTAGGCCTATGTACAATGTCCCACAAGAACACCAGAAACAGACAAAGGGGAGAAACATCTTACAACATTAATATTGATACCTAACATTTGCTCTGGCCTGCAAATAATTTTCCTTTGGCTTGTATGGCCCTCATGCCCATGGGATGTTTGAGAAAGTCACTGTTGTCAGTACATAATAAGTAAAAATTAAACACTTAAGATGTCATTTTACTATAGTCATCTAAAGAAGCTATATTATTTGAAGATTTCACTGTTGTATAAAATACCGATCTTTATACAAACATTATCAAAAGGAAGCACTTTAAAAAAAATCTTTTGTGAAAGATTTACGGTTTTTTAATTGTATTCTTGTTCAATAGATGAAAAAAGCTATATAAACACCTGAATTGCTAGGCAAAATACTCTGGAGGCAAAACATATTTCCTGCAGACAGTAAAATAATCTTTGTTTAAATATTATAGTCAAATATAGCAAAATGTAATGTCTTTTTGTCAAGTTTCCTTAGCAAAGTTAAAGTATTTCCTCACAAAAGTTTAGAAAATTATTTCCTCACAAAAGTTTAGAAAATTATTTCCTAACCTGATGGAATTTAAGGCATCTTTCTTTCATTAGAGCTTCTTTTCTATCAAATTAAGTTTACTTTATTTCTTCTGAGCAAGACACCCTGTGATTGAATTTAGAATAGAAACAGAAATTCATTTTGGTTTTTGGATAATAGAGAACAGTTTCTCAGTTAATTTAATGTGCTTACAGGACATATTGTTAAGTATGGTTCCACAAAATCAATCCAAATGAGCTCAAGATTAGATTTTATTCTTTCGTTTTTCAGAATACATTTCATTTTGCACAAGCTTTGACACAGATTTCTAATATATAAACAATACATTTTGTCTCTACTGAGTAGTATTTACTGCTTAAATCTAAGGGGTTCAAGTCTTCCACTGTACTACATTCTGATTCTCCTCTTTGCTTTAGGGAGCTAATATAGCACAGAGGAGTTTAAGTGTAAAAGTCACCCAGGGTATATATGTCAAAGACATATATACCATATGTCAAAGATATATATACCATGTACCTTAAATTGACCTGAAGTTTACACTCAGTAAGAGAAAAATTACTCTGTTACATAGGTATACTGGATTCATGAAGTGAAGCTGAAATCCTCTCCTCTCCTCTCCTCTCCTCTCCTCTCCTCTCCTC
>JAHREE010089046.1:0-12158 GCA_033628505.1 Tringa tobata | reverse complement strand
CAGCCGGGGCGTTGCGTTGTGCTCCTGAAAGGGGCAGGCCCGCTGCGGGCTGGCGGCGCCGCCTCGCGAGGGGCTTTGCGGGTCCGGGGGGGCAGCGTCTGGGTGGGAGATGGTGCCCTGCCCGGTGGGGGATGCTATCCTGCCCGGTGGGGGATGGCACGGCCGCCCTCTCCCCGCCGCCCGGAGCAGGCGCTGTCTGGCGGCACCCGCGGCCTGTGCGTTAGGGAACAGGCCGGGCTCGGCACCGGCTCTGCTGTGCCGAGAGACCGCTTATAAACTGCAGAGCAGTCAGTAAGCAAAGCCTGAATCCCTGCTGCTTGAGGGGCTGGAGCTCAGCCCTACGAGGTTAACAGCCTCCCTCCGCTGCACAGCCTCTTATATTGAATAAAACTGGTGTTTCTTAGGAACTGGTTTTCATTCAGATCTTAAAGGATGTTACGCCTTGACTTTAGGACCGTCACAGTCTTCAAAAAGTGTTTGTTTTTGTTTGGAGGAGTATTCTCTACCACAAAGTATATTGTCTGAAAATCCAGTTGAAGCAGTCTTACAATTTACAAACATCTTATACTTCTTTCTCCAATATTGAGAGACTGAAAGCAGTAGAATTTACTTTGAATGTTGTGAGAAAGGTTGGTAATTGCAGTCCCCAAATAGGAAGTGCCAGTAATAGTACTCATTAATCACTCCCAGGAAGGAGTCTGCCTGACTGTGTTGGTGGTGCCATTATATTTCTCCATTTCGTTCCTCTACCCAGAACGAACCACTCCAGAAATACGTTCAAGAAGTGATCACTCGAGAGAAAGCAGCTCAGAGCCTGCGACCCTCTTTAGGAAGCGCTCAGCGGATCATCCAGGAGCTCCGCTCTTCCAAGCGAGAGAAAAGGAAGGAGAACCGTTACCGTGTGGTAGCCAGCCATCGTCCCAGCTGTGCCCAACCAGCCACGCCTGTCAGAGATGGCGAGCCATCCGTGGGTGGTGACAGATCGGACTCTGAGGCAACAGAAGACACTTCACAAAAGGAGAGCGATGCCGTGGATGAGACTTCGGAGGGCTGTGGGAAATTCCAGTTGTTTGATATCGAACAGGAAGAGGAGGTGGTGGAAGAGTCCGGTGTAACTGCCCTAAACCCTCAGGTCAGCAAACGAGCTTAGGGTACTTGAAGTACTTTGGTGTCACTGTTGACTGGTACACGTGGGCAAACTGAGCGCTGTGGAAGGTTTTTGCATTGTAAGTATTCCACTGTTTAACAGGAGCTTTAACTAGATATTTGCAAGCTGGAGTATTTTACAGGGAGTAACTTATTTGAGGATCCTTAAGTGCACTCATGTTGTTGAGACAGACAGCCGTGTGGAGTTGGCTGCTACAGGAAGGGCTTGTACCACCCTGTTTTCCCTGTACCCTACTCTGATGTATAAATTCTCATGTTCGTCTGTCAGGTGGGTTTTGATTAACTTCTGTACCTAGAAAAGAAAAAAATGGAATTTGGTGTCTTCTTACCTACCCAGATGCCTAGGAATGTCACTTCTAAGCAAAGATACTTTTGAGCTTCCCCTTCTCATAATTCCAATACAAGGTTTTATTGTTTGTTTTTAGCAGAACTCTAGATGTTTAATGGGCTGCTTAAGCCTCTATTTCCTGTTTCTATTAAGAGTTAAGTATGTTTTCAGTCTGAGAAGTATCTGCTTAATGCCTAGCATAGTTTTAAGTAGGAAGAAGCTCTGCCTTCTATGTAGGGTTGACCCTACAGAACATTCAGAAGATTTTGTATCCGAGACTCATAAGCATATAGAAGATAAAAGAAGGTAAGAGGGCTGTGTATGCTTTCTTTAGTAGTTTCTTCACTATATATGTGTGTATATATATTTATAGTAATAGATATATATAGAGAGAGTATTTTCTTCACTATATGTATTTGGGGAGGGACTCTTTATCAGGGAGGGGAGTGACAGGATGAGGTGTAATGGTTTTAAACTGAAAGAGGGGAGATTTAGATTAGATACTAGGAAGAAATTCTTTGCTGTGAGGGTGCTGAGACCCTGGCCCAGGTTGTCCAGAGAAGCTGTGGCTGCCCCATCCCTGGAGGGGTTCAAGGCCAGGCTGGATGGGGCTTGGAGCAACCTGGTCTGGTGGGAGGTGTCCCTGCCCAGGGCAGGGGGTTTGGAACTCGATGATCTTTAAGGTCCCTTCCAACCCAAACCATTCTGTGATTCTGTGATCTGTAAGTACACATGGATGCTTTACTTATGCAGCCCATCACAGCTCTGAGGAAAAATTAAAATGCTTAATGTTAAAGGAGGTACTTGGGTAAGGAAGAGCCCAACCAGCTGTCATCCTTCAGCATTTCCTACAGGCTATTTCAGGGCTTTGCAATCAAATGTTAGTATGAACTCTCACTTTTATTAAGCACATAGTTCAAAGAGACATTTGAGATCTGTTAGTTACTGTTACCTGCCATTCTGCTGATTAGAAAAACAGAAATGAAACTGAGGTAGCATCAGAACTTACAAGCAGTAAGTGTTGAAAGTAAGAAGTAAGCTTTCTTTTTCATTCCGTAAGTATTTAGACATGAGTGAAAGGCTGGTCTAGCTGTTCCTCAGAATTACTCAAGTGGCTCAGGAGACATCACTGTGGATTGGACAAGATATTCTGAAATGCTCTAGTGGAGAAGAACTGGCAGCGAAGACCTGCCTGTGTAGACCTTCGAGTGCTGGTCACTAAAGCAAATACGTTGGAAATAATTTATTAGGAAGGAGAAAGCACAAAGAAATTTCTTCTGTGTTTAAGTGAGGAAACAAGGAAATAAAAAGTGTATCTGTAGGGCATGTCAGCCTTTTCCTGTTCATCTCTCATACTGTCATTGTTTCTCCTGCACACTTTGTGTACTGTAATCTGCTTGCGTGTTATCACTGCTACTGTATGTGCATCTTCCCTCTGAGGGGCAACTGTAATGCTTTACAAAGCACAGGCTGCCTTAAAACTGGTCTTTTCAACCAACACGTCATCAGAAAGAGATGAACAGTTCTATGGGGTTTGTCATATCCCCTTCAATAGTTTCTAATGAACTTGTCCCAGAAGTTTTCTGAACTGGGCATGGCTGGATTTACTGCATTAGTTGGAAAATTCTTCGGTGTCTTTCTCTTCTAGTTAATGGGTGGTCCTGCTTTGGCAGGAGAGTTGGACTAGATGATCTCTATGGTCCCTTCCAACTCTAAAATTCAGTGAAATTCAGTGAAATGTTCCAAATGCCAGCATTCCTATGAAAAAGTATTTTGGTTGAAGATTTCAGAATGTCATCCTTAGCCTGCTGTTGACTGCTGTCTGCAAAGGCAGTTGGCTGTAACTAAACCTTCGTGTGCGTGACTTCAGTGGAAATACACCCTTTTAATTTTAATTTTTTTTCCTCAGCAGAAGACTGATCCAGATGTGATTCTCTGCAATGCAGTAGAGATGATCCGTGAGCGTTTAAATGTTTCTGAAGACGGTAAAAAAGAACACCGTGAGAAAGAGGAGTATGTTTATGACATCTACTATATGGAAACATCAGCCCCTGGTTGGATCGAAAACATCCTCTCTGTACAGCCATATAGAGAAGAATATGAACTGGTAAGGATGTGGGGAAACAGATCTTTCTTAAATAGAAAGGTCACAAATAAGAATGCTTAAAGTCCTATCATCAGGAGTTGCCAAGAATCCTTTGGGGTACTACACGTGCTCAGCGACGTCTGTGTTCGGCTGTTTGTAACTGCCAGTCCTGTGTTCTTCCAGGCTACTGTCCGTTCAAGCCAATTCTGATATGACAATGAGAACTGAAGGCACAGTCCTCGCGTACTCTGAAAAATTTGCCTGGCTTCAAATTGCCAAATAGATTTTGGCACACAAACGTAAACTTGAAGCAATTCACGTCTTGTTTGTGACTAGGAGGCAGCAATTAAAATGTAGTTGTAAATGCAGTTGGGTGAAAAAAGGAACATGGGAGGTACACACATCTTTTTCAATATTTGGGGACTTGACTTTAATTTTAATACGAGATATTTTCTTGTAATAGAATTGTCCTTTAGCAGCTGTGGAGTCAGGAAGTTAAATGTTGACTTAAATCTTTCATTGTATAGATACTGTGATCAATAGACTTGCGTATCAGGAACTTGAAGCTACTTTTTCTGCTTCCTGATCTATTACATGACTGCTGAAGTGAGGAGGGTTAATTCAGACATTAACCTTGGTGTTTAAAGCTGAACTGGAACATTTCAATGCATGGCTTCACTGATTTTTTTTCACCTAAAGCAGATTGCTGTGCGATGGTGAATATACTGACAACTGCTCTCTGCAACTACTGGATAACTAACGCTTGCGGTAGATGAGGATCTCTTGGCTCTTTGTGACCTGTATAGTGGTGTATTGGTGCCTGGAAAAGTGCTTAATGCCAAGTGGCTGGATTTGTATTGAATGTTGGTTTTTGTGTTGACATGCAGGTAGATAATGATGATGTTGCAGGGGAAATATATGAAGATGAAGATGATGAAAATGATGAAAACAACTGGCGTAATGATTATCCCGACGAAGATGAATTCTTACCTGAGGAAGAAGGTGATGATGGAGAAAAAGGTATGCTTGTCCTAAATAGTATTAGCTTTCATGCTGTGAACATTTTTATCTGCTGTCTCTAAAAAAGCAACTATCTGAGCACTGCTGGGGTAGTGTTCTGCTCTTGTGGGTTCAATCTGCTTAGAGAAGGATCACTTTTCTTGGAACTACAAGAAATCTTAGGTTTTTTTGCAAAGTCAAAATTAAGAACTCCATTTCAGGCTGCTGCACTTTCAGAAGATGGCTTGTTTTGGGAAGGAATAGATGACTTGGTTCCACACGCTTGTGAAACGCTGTCTTTGCTTTCTTAACTCTCATCCCAGGGCACTCCAAGTACAATTCAAACTTCATCTAATATAGAAGTTGTTCAGACTTTGTATTTGTTAATGTCTTAATGTGTTACTCAAGAAGCTTACAATAGTTTATTAATCTAGTTTAATTTAGTTAATTTAATTAATTTAATTAATTTAGTTTAATTTAATTAATTTAGTTTAACTAAAAAGAAGTGATTCTCTAAAAGTATTTATACTCTTTCTTTAGAGTCTGACGAGAGCTTCAGTGATGAAGACCAATGTTACAGGAGAAGAACGTGGAACAAATATCGGCAAGAGGTTCTACAGGAATTTGGATATGATGAGATCCAAGATTTGGATTCTGACTAACAGCCCTTTTTTGAAGGTGAAATGTAAACTGAAGATTAAATTCTGCTGTTGTGGTAGAATTGAAAATCCAGAAAGCCGCTGATGGCAACGCATAAGAATGTTGAATTTAAAAAAAACCAAAAAACCGCAACAAAGAAAAAAACTAATCCCCCCCAAAACGTGGAAAACCACTGTTTGGTAAAATTTGTGCTCACTGGGACAGTAGGAAACCAGTCTTTACGTGGATGATGCTTAAGCTAATTTTTTGCCTGTCTGGCTTCTGACACTGTTGGTGACTACCATGGGTCACTCTAATGGTACTGACCAGGCGTGAGTATTAGATCCTAGATTGGGATTCTGGTAAATGCCAAAACCTTTTACACTCTATCTTAGCAGCCAGCTTAGCTGGTAGAGATCAAACTGATGGGTGTGAACATGCTACTTGACAATACAAATTTTTGTTCCAAGCAAAAGCTACTGTAAGCTTTAAAGTAGATTTTTCTGTCCATTCTGTGATGCTGAGGTTCTGAAGGAACTCTTTTTTATTATTATTTTTAAGCAAGCTGCACGCCCAAGCATTTGTACCTGTACCAGTGGCTCCTCCACATTGTCCCTGGAGGCGCTGTCGGCAGCAGCCCTTCTTGTCATGATGAATTTGTCAGGTTTCACAAGAAGATTAGTGTCTGCTGCAACGGCAAGTGAAAGTTCTGGAAAGAAGGCACACTGGCCTAGTGCTTTCTACTGTATTTGTTCCTGAGTTTCAAGTTGCTCAAACACATGTAAAGAATGTATGTGAAATGCTTTGACCTGTCCATTTTATTGCTGGATCTCTCCCCAGTAATTTTACTATATGTGTATTAAAGTTGTAAATAAAGAATTTCTGACTGAGTTTTTACTCCTTGAAAGATCAGAGGAGTTGGTACAGCTGAAGCCATGTCAGCATTTTAAATTGTATTTATCTTTAAAACAATTTAATCTTGCCTGTTTGGACATACACAGTGTTTCAGCACTCTATTGGATTCAAGTAGGAATCCATAAGAAATAGCTAATGGTGTTAAATCTATGTCAGGCACGAGCTGGAGTTTGCAGCAGCCGTGATCTGCAGCTTTTTGTTTCAGATAACCCTGGTGAAGGAGACAGTACAAGAATCCAAATATCCTCACTATTCAAGTGCTTGATGCAAATGTGGTGCAGCATTGTTTCAGCCATATTCTCGTAGTTACAAGATTTAGTTCAGCTTCAGTGCACAAAAATCTGCACATGTGGCAAAGCTCAGGTTAACTGAGATAAACGGGCTGAAATACGGTAAAAATTCCAGGTATGCTTTTGGAAGTACATCCACTCTGCTGGCCATAGGGGCTGGCTTCATGTTACTGCTTGCTGCACCAAAATTCAGTATCACAGTGTCCTGATGTTAGGCTTTGTCCTGGTTTGAAGTAAAAGGGAACCGGTTTTCTGTTCTGTAATTTTACATCTTAGCCAGGCTTTTTCTAACTCTCTGAAATTAACGGCATATCGTGGAGAAAACTGCTCGTTCTCAGAGTGACAAGACCAATATTTGTGCTCCGTGCCAAGGAATGGTGTGCAGAGAGGCCTTTGCTTATACTTATTGCTATAACAACCAAGGGCAGCCAATTTCATTATTTGCCCCATTGGACAGTTGGAAACAGAAAAGCGTAGAGGGGTCACAGCTGTGGGGAGGAGGGGACAGGAGAGGTGACCCAAACCTGACCAACTGGGGTGTTCCATCTGCCCCATGCTCAGTATAAAAGCTGAGGGATCAAAGGGTCAGCTCTCTTTCTTCAATGGCTGAAATCCAAAGAGGACTCTGTCTGTTCATCTGCCTTTGATCCCGATTCCTGACTCCAGAGCTGGAACCCAGTTCCCATCAGTCGCCGAGTCCAGTCTGGGACTTCCCCAGTGCCTGCTGGTGACAGTCCCTGTCATCCTGGGAGCTTGATACGGTTTTGTATATATTGTATCTATGTCATTATTTTCTTCTTTTTGATTTTAATATTAATTCTTCATTAAAGTAGTTTAGTTCATTCTAAACTTCTAATTCTCCTTATCTCTTCCCCTCCTTTCTTTTCAGGAGGGGGATCTGCCAGTCTGGTTTTGGTAAATTTGGCCAAAACCACAACTGGTTTGCAGCTTTGGAATTACAAATAGTACAAACTAGCATCAGTCTGGATGGCAATACTACTTTTTATTCCTATTTTCTCTCCCTGATACTTGGCTTTCAAGATACAGTTGCTGCCACAGAATTTCTGCTACAGAAGAAAAAAACCAAAGTGGTTTGTTTTGTGAATTTCTCGATGGTCATTTTCCAGTGAACAGCACTGAAATTTAGCAAGGGAATTTTCTGACTGCTGAGGTAACACTGCTAACGTGTTTCACTGAAACAGTTCAAAAGCAAACACCTACAAGGATCAAACTGAGCACTTTAATTCTGGAAGTTTGATAAAGCTTGTCAGAAGTTGACCAAGTGCAAACAAGCTAACAGGAAAGAACCACCAAATGTTAAATCAAATCTTCAGTGCAAAGGAGCTTTGTTACTTAAATCCCTGCCACGGTCAGATACCACATTTCAGTGCAGAATAAAATAGTTCTCTGTAAGGGAGAAAGGTTGGTTCAGTCTTTAAATAATGTAGCACAACTTTATTCATTTCTTTTTTTTGCTAATAAGGACAAGTTAGGTAGTTTGTTGGGACCAGTTGTCTTCTGGGATAAGAACCAAGATAGAACAGCAAATAATTTCATGCGAACATCCATCACAATTAAGCTAGAAATTACTTCTGGTCTTTTGAGTCAAAGTGTTTTTCAGTCTAACTTAAAAAGGCATTACTTCACCACCTGGTTCTGCAAAAATCTGATTTGATCTGTTAGCTCTTACCATTTTAACACCAATTCTGAAGAAGGAACAGTACTGATGCATGGCTTGTGTGCCTGAAATGAGTAGGTAATCATTATCCAATGAAAACATGCCACAGTTTAGGAGGGTGACGTGACGGCATGATTTATGTGAGTCCACCTGCAAGTAAGTACATTTCCAGTGTTTCTGAGAGTCCACTGGAAACAATTTTCCCATTTTTTCCAGCTCCATCTTTTCCCTTTTGTTGTCATAATTGCTTTATCCTCCCCTCCTGTTTCTTGTAATGGCTTTCAATTTTTAGTTGGATTTGATTTCTAACTTCTTTTCTTCACTTGTGTCCATCTCTGTTAAAACGCAGTAACAGAGCAGCTGCATGTTCCGTGTGACTGCACCTGCGCAGGGAAGAGAAGGTAAATCAGAAGAGTAGCCACCTACTCAACTCTAATTACACAACATGCAGCTGAGTAATTAAAGTGAGTTGTCAAGAATGCTGCCTCACTTCTCTTAAGGGAAACAAAATGATAAAAGTTAATACAAAAAGTGTCTTCCACTCTTTTTTTTTTTTTATAAAACAGATAACGTTTAAAACTTCTGTTGATATCTTAGGGTGTTTTTCCTTTTAGGCACCCCACTAAGTAACAAGTAGAATCTTTTTTTTTTTTTTTCCTATAATTAAGAGTGCAAAATTGGTAGAACAAAAAACTGAAACAAGACCTTCAAATAACACACAGGAAAGTGACAAGATCACTGAGTATTTACATATTCACCGGCTGCTGCAGCACCACATCCTGTTGCATTCTACAATTGTGCTACAAACCTTTCTTTCCATGTCCCTCATCACTGTTTTCTCACACTGTGACAATGACAACAGTGTACTGCTGGACAGAAATGTGTCATTTAACTGCAGCAGTTCAACAGAAGGCAAAATTCCGTCTGTGACTGACATAAAATCTATCTTCCAACAGCTGATTCAGTAAAGCAAGACTTGCGTTATCAAGGCTTTTTGTGCACTGATTTAAGAGAAAGGTATAAAAATGTAAAACAAAATCTATAGAAACTGGACGACCTTTTAAATATACAGTAAATAGGTGTAAAACCATCTAAAATCAGTATACCCTTTTTACCAGGTCTGGCTGGGATGCAGTTAACATTCTTCATAGCAACCCATGTGGTGCTGTGTTTTGGATTTGTGGCTCAAACAGGTTTGGTAACACACCCCTGTTTGGGCTTTTGCTGAACAGTGTTTCCACAGTATCAAGGCTTTTTTTTTTTCCCCCCTCCCACTCTGCCCTCCCTGCAACCAGCAGGATGGGGCTGGGCAGGAAATTCAGAGGGGAGATGGCCGGAAGAGCTGACCCAAACTAAGCAAAGGGATATTTCGTGCCATAGAATGTCAGGCTCAGCAATAAAAACTGGGGCAGAGGAAGAAGAGCGTGCCACGTGGGAGGGTTTCTTCAAGGTGCCTGTTGCTCAGAGACTGACTGCGCAACAGTCTGCTTGTGGGAGGTGGTTAAGTGCCTGCCTTTGCATCACTTGGTTTTTCTCCACTTACCTTCCTTTCCTTCACTGTCTTTATCTTAACCAACAAGTTTTCTCACCTTTCTTCTTCCTATTTTCTCCCCCATTGTGCTGCGGGGTGCTGCTTAGCTGCTGCCTGGGGTCAACTCACCACAAGCCTTTTCATTAACAAACCCACATTCACTTCTTTGATTTTCCTCTTTCCTAACAACATCTCCACCCACAAAGAAACTTACCTACAAGCTTGTTGATAAACTGAGGTCTCCTTGATGCAGGTAAATAGACTCCCAAGAAAAATACTGGAATTCCAGATAAAGCAATGCCAATTCCAATCAATGCGTTTATCGTGTCACTATAGAGGGGCACTACCACCAGGAATACTGTGCATATACAGAATATTATTGGGAAAGCCACACTCAGCTGCAGACAGAAAAAAAAGGAACAGAATGTTACTGAAATATTCATTGTTTACAGTTAGAAGCATTTTGGTGAGAATTACAGACTTTTCCCTCTCAATCCCACTTTGTAAAATTATCTGCTCCTCTTATTACACATCTGGCTATTTGCAACCACAAGCAAATTGCAGAATTATTCTCAAAAAGAATTGCTGCTAAAAATCACAAAAGTAATCAAGTATGGTAAATGCTGTCTTGAAAGAAACTGTATAACAGCAGGAAGTGGTTTTAGACAACCAATAAAACCCAGGAAACAAGAATGACTTCCATGGAGCGCATCGACTTCAAGTACGAGAAGGTGGTAAGAGGGGGAGATATTGAACTGAAACACCATCAGAGCCAAGGGTGGGCCACACTGACAGAATTCATTAATTTAAGCATTCCTAATTTGATATTTCTAATCCAACAACTACTATGTTAGCCTCACGAGACACTCCCCAGTTGACAGAGAGAAGGGACAGTGATTGAACTAACGTACAACGAAAAAGTATACTATTACAATAATCCCTCATTCTTACCTAGCAGACAAGCCAGCTTTCAGGGTACAATGTAGAAGGAAAACCACGTTTTGCATCCTGATCAATTTGTAACCTTTAGGCATAACATGTATGGCTCAGATTTTACATTGTACTTTTACATTATGTGGAAGAGAGAGAGAGTTTAAAGAATTCTGTAATAAGTAAAAATTACCTTAAGAGGCCTGGGTCGATCTGGTTCCTTCCAACGTAGATATAATTGTCCAGCAATAGACAGACCAACAAAAAACCAGTAACTGAAACTGAAGTAATTAATAAGCTTGAAGACATCTTCCACAGCCAGGTAAATAAGGGTCATAGCACACTGTCAGAAAAGAACAGGGGTGAGATGAACAACAAAAGTTTGAAACTTCTTGTTTATGCTGTTTTTTGCATGAACGTAACACCTCTTACTCCTTGATGGTTGACATGACTTTATGCCTCTCAAAATACACTCTGTCAGAAATCACCTCAATGATGGTAAATCTGAAGTTCTCTCTTGTGCTTTTTTAAAGTCTTCCTTTAAATAATTCATATAGTCACATCTGAACAGTTGAAAGGAAAAGCAATAATAACGTACATTGAAGAGCAGCGCTGGAACAGGTGTGAACCTCCGTATGTGGATCATCGACAACAGATCAGGAAGGTGACCTTCTCGAGATCCTACAAAAAATAGCCTGAAAAACACAAATCAGAAGATGTTGAGGCCACAAGTGAGAAAGAACGTATTACAGAAAATCAAAGAAAAATACCATTCAAAGGAAGTATTTACACCACTAAATTTCCATCCTCTACACTGGCACATGGATTCAACGCTTCTGGTAAAGATGTACTGTACAATCACCATTAAAAGATACACAAGCTTTTAGAAACATGGTGTTAACACCCATTTTTTAGAAAACAATCCTACAGGTAAAATAGAAAACATTTATAGTAACTGAAACAAATTCCTTTTGTTTTGAAAAATTCCAAAAGCCAGCAGTGGAAACTCTCTGAACAGAGCTCACTCAACCACAAGCTCAAAAAACAAACACACATTGCTTTAGTACCAACTGCAAATTGTTCTGTATAGACTGCTCCACCAGATCATATTCATAATTGTTCTAAGCACAGAGGCACTATGCATACATTCAATGGACAGGAAGGATGTGAAATTGCCTGAATAAATCTATTTAAAACATTCACTAATCAGTGCTCAGAGAAAAGCTTCTTTACTGTATCTTAAGCTTTTTGACTGCAGCTTAATAGCAGGAGCAACTTTTAAAACTTTTTACTTTTAGCAAAACTTAAAAGATTGTAAGATTTTTAAAGTCAGTAAGTTATAAGTAAATACATTTGAAAATAAGAACTTTCTAGAAGTATTACATCAATTAAAACGGAAGATAATCCAAATAATCAGGCGGCCTGAGGCCTCACCAGACAGACAACACTCACTTGATCTTTAATTGTACTCTGCCAGGCATGGCGTGGGAGGCTTTGGGGAGGTAAGGGTCTACATGAAGGGGGAGGGGGACAACAGTATCAGGCTTCTCTGTGACAAGCTGTGGGATATCACATCAGGGTTAGAAGGACAGGGG
>JAHREE010089012.1:0-11351 GCA_033628505.1 Tringa tobata | reverse complement strand
GGCTAGCCAGGGTACGTAGGCTGGTTTAGGTAATGGGCAGAAAAATACTTCACTTTCTATGGTCTGACAGTTCAAATGGCTCTATTCATATGAATTAAGCATATGTCATGCATAAATTGATGTCTCGAATAATTTTAAAATACCGTGCAATATAAGTAACATCAAGAAAGCACATAGTGTCAGAACAAGTATTAGACAAAACACAGTGTTAGAAGGTCTTGTTGATTTTCCCACAAAGCTACCTTTCAGATCATCCTGGAAAACCCACTCAGAAACGTGCCCTTCAAGGAATCTCAACTAACGCCAGTTTTTCTTTATAAACTTGAGTAACTCCTAATAGAATCTGGAGGTAAAGCTGTCGCACAGTTACAAACACATTTATTGAACCCAGAAAGATGCTGCAGGTCTGTCTCCTCTACCACTCCTCTGCAGCAGCTCTCAGAGACATACCTGACAAGCATTTCTGCACGAAGGGAGGAAGAAACCCTGATGTCTTTAAGGTACAGCCTTCCTATGAAATAACTACTTCTAGTCCTCGCTAGCCACAGCGATCCCTGGGAAAGCCAAGGTGTGCTTTGCTGCTGCAGCGCTGTACATTCTAACAATTTTCATACATTCCCCCTTTTAAAATGAATGCTCTGAGAGGACAGAGTATTTTACAGCAAGTAGTACATCTTGTACTACACGGAGGTTTGCAGAAGGAAAAGCCCGGGCGCTGTATTTGGGAATCACCAGCAGATCACAGATCTCTCTACTAATTTTGAATAATGTCCTAAGAATGTGAGAAGTCCTACTTTTTTCTTTTTTTTTTCTTTTTTTTTTCCTCACCTGATAAGAACTGGCTTAAGTTCAAGTGCCCAAGGTTGGTTTTTTTTTTCACCTTGCAGAAATACCTTTCAAGATCAAGCAACAGAAAAACGTGGTACGCTGAATAAATCATTTTAAAATGAAAGCAATAGTTGTGAATCTGTGAGAAAAGTGTAAAGGTAAGCTGGAAAAAAATACCAGGGACAGCCATTCAATATTAAAATAGATATATTCATTTTTATTTTGTCCTTGAAATACAAAATTCACTTAAGATGTTAGATTACTAAAATAATGAAGTTTCAATTTTCTTGCTCAGAAATTCACAATATACCTTATTTGATCTAAGAGCCTTAAGGATGGATATTAATCACTAAAGTAGAACCTAACCGTGGTTCGCCTATATACAAAATGTCAGTTTGCACAATTAAGAGCAATTCAAAATCTTTTGAATGCCAGAAAGTTCCATAACGATGAAGCAAAAGATCGTTTACAATTCTACAAGAGAGATTCACAGACCAGTCATTACTCATAAAAATAGCAACGCCAAAAACTAGTGACATGCAACTGGCTTAAAAGCCCAAACTAAAGAACAGCTCTTATGTGGTTTTATACATTTACACATTAGGACGTACCGGCAGAGATGAGAAAGTCTAATTTGCAAACGAGTACACATAGACTGGCATGGTAATTTTAAGTAAAGTAAGAGTTTGAAAAGTTAACCCTAGCTTATGGCAGTACTGAATGCCAGGATGAAAATGGAGAACACACAACCTGTAAATTAAAATAATAATAATAATAAAAAAAAATAAATCACATTTTAGCATTCACATTAGTTGATGATGAATTCACTTTTCTTCTTGGGTGCTAAAAAGGGTCATACTGACTTAGTAAACCTGTTTTATATGAGAAAAAAAAAAAAGACTATTATTTTTTTAACAGCAGAAGATGCCACAGGCAGTGACAACTTACAGTTGGGGGCTGGTACTGACCAGCCGCCTCACATCTCCTACTGGTGGCTGAGTTCACTAGGGGAACAGCAGAGAAACTCAAGGGGCACCCGTGTCCTCCTCCCTCCTGACCCCCACTGGCACCCGAACGCTTGCAAGCAGAGCTGCTGTTCCTGCTTGGGTGATTTTGCCATCCCAGTGCCCCAGTGACAGACACGCTACGAGCTGGTCGCTCCCGGGTTCTGCAGCCAAGGAGGTCATCAAAAACCACATCGCTCCCTATGTCACGAAACACGCTGGTCCTCAGCCTGCTTGGCTCCTGCTGGGCCAGACCTCCAGGGATGGTCCACACTCATCCTGTTGCGTTGCTAAGGCTTTATTGACCAGGAATTCTGACACCGTGGGCCTTTCGCTCCCTGCCCCACGGAGACCGAGTCATTTCTGGACAGGCCAGCTGCTGACCCTCCATAAGTCACCTTCTCAGCTGCTGAGTAGATGGACCAGAAGGGCTTGATGTTTCCTCTGTCCTGGTCTAGCACTTGTGACTTTACAGGGGTGTGGGGTTTACCTCCTCTGCAGCTGGGGCATGATAAGGTAGCGATGCATTGCTCACCAGCAGAACTAACCTACCAAGAGCAGGGGTCACCAGGGACACAGTTCCAGGACAAGCTGGGCAGGCCCTGCTTTACGTTTGATTATTTTGGTTCCTGAACAAAAAGAGACACTAACTTTTATCCCAGCGTAGTGTAGTCCCCTGGAGGGGTTCAAGGCCAGGCTGGATGGGGCTTGGAGCGACCTGGTCTGGTGGGAGGTGTCCCTGCCCAGGGCAGGGGGGTTGGAACTCAATGATCTTTAAGGTCCCTTCCAACCCAAAACATTCTATAATTCTAAAACGCTGGCCTCTGACATGGTGCAAGGAGTGATCTCCAACCCTGATGGAAGACCTGTAAGTGTCTTCATGGAAGTTTCCTGCAATTCCTGGCAAAGATTCTGACTCCCCTTTTTTTTTTTTTTTTTCTTCTAAGTGGAAGCATGCCTTACAGATTTAATTTGCTTTTTTGGAGACAATCTAGTTCCTCTTTTGATTTCAAAATAGATACCATACAAACTGATCAGCAATTAATCTGAAATTACTAATGATTTGCATGTACTTTTGGCACAGTCCTATTATGTCCTAGCAAATTATGCAGCAGCCTGTGATATTCTAATTCAAAATCCTAAAAATAGAATACAATTATATATAAAAAAAAAGACTTATGTTTAAAACAAATGCCTACTGTTATTTTCGCAGTTGCTTCAGGTTTGTTTCAAAGTTGGATGCCAAAGAAAGATTTATCATAGCTGTGGCATGAGACATTTTACAGCTTACATCTAAGCAATAATGGAATACAGTCAACAGTATAATGATATCAACGTTTCCTCTCTCAATAAACCAGGCTCTAATGTCCAAACTGGATTGTGAGCTATGGCTGAGTACAGAATAGCTCCTACAGAGTAACTACAGTAGTAAGTAACTTGAGTACAAGAATCTCTCCATAAAAACAAATTTTATTCCGTGGCACAAAGCAATAATCAGCTTTTGCTGTTGATTAAATGTTGAAGCAAAGTTAAAGCATTTAATCAACTGCAAAGCCCATTTAATGTAAGTGTACTCCAACGCTGTAGATGTTATTGATATTCTATATGAAGAGAAAATATTTATCCGATATATCTCACAAAACCACAGTTTTCTCCTGGGAGGATCTGGAATGTGGCTGTGCCAGTCTCTGAAAACCTTTCTACTGATGCTGATGCTTATTTAGGGTGTGTGCTTTAAATGAATAACTAAACAGGCTTCTACAGAAATAACAATAAATAATTCTAATCCTTAGTATGTAAGTAGGAGTCTCCATCCATAGGCCATCAAGCGCTTTAGAGATGAGCAAAATTTCTGATTTTTAAAAGGCTTACGCTGGCACATCCCAAAGAGGGATGGTTTTTTTGGGAACACAAGGCAAGTCCCACAGACATGGCTAATGTCCCACCACAATTATCATCTTGGCAAATCGGGACTGGACAGCCAGGAGAACCCTCATCGGTCTCTGAAGCGATGGCTGGGAAGAGAGACAAGGTCTGAAAACCTCAGATCTCGTGCACCAGGAAATTAATTTTTGAAACGAGAGCTGGTCAGCAGCGAAGCAGGTTGGGCAGCCAGTGCACAGACAACTTCTGTGGCTGCCCAGGGTCCTCACTTGCTCGAATTTTGGCCCCAGGGAAGAGCTTATTTTCCAATTTGTAGATAGACAAGTCTACTTCCAGAGGTCACACTACGCTGCCTCTGCATAACAGTAAAACACCATTAAAAAGTAGCTTTAGATACCACACTTGCCCTTCTTCTGCCTTTTCGGAGAAAGGAACAAACACAAGAAATGGTGAAAATAAAGCACGAACGTGTTACTATGAAAACAGTGAGACAAACAGAAGGTCATTTTTGAGATGATAGAATCATTTCAAACAGGCTCATATATTTGCTCCCTGAAGAACATGCTTTTTTGGCTCAAAAGCCAAAACAGATCATTTAGGCTCGATCCAGAGCCTACTAAAATCAGCAGAACCACCCTTCTGACTTTAAATGGCTGCAGGAAGAAAATCACAGATTTTAATTTTCTTGCATTGCACCGAAAAAGAAGAAAAGCAAAGCATTCACCCTCAGTACATAAAACTGAAGTCAGAAATGTGTTGTCAGTAAGACACTCTTGCACATCATCCCCCACCACCCCACACAGCTTCCATCACATCTCCCAGCTAAGGGCTAAGATAATCAAAACCACAAAGGGAACAGAGTAAATAAAAAGTTAGAATAAGAAACACTAACAATTCTTTCACCCTCCCCTAGAATTAAGTTCCCTCTTTCTTGCTATTGAGTTCCCGCTTTCTTGCTATTCTGCTTCTACGAGCAGATGCAGAGATGCCTCCAGATGGTGGGTGCATGGGACCTCCCAATCTAACGAGGGGGAACCCCTGGGACAGAGGGCTCCTGAGCCCGTTTCTCATATAAATGGGCTGGATTCAGCTTGATGCTGTCCTCCCTGTAAATCCTATTCAACTCCTGGCCAAGCGTATGGGGACTTGTAGGGATGTTGGGCCATTTAATTGGCCAAACTCTTGTCATCTCACCTCACTAGTCGCAAGCCCTGGCCCAGGAAAAATTGAGTTTCCCTGTCCCCGCATCTGATATCTACCTCCAGCCCCAGGGCCTGTCTCTTTAGAAACAAATAGGAAGGAGGTAAAAACAGAGAGGGAAAAGCAAACGCTTCCAAAAATATAAGGCTGAGTGATGAAACAGAACAAACATGGAAATTAGTAGAAGGCATATAGGCAGCCGCTCACTTTCTTCAGGACCTTAGCTTGTAACGAAAGGCAATATCAATGTCTGGCAGGAGGATACCAAGGCCCATACGACTGTTATCAAGTCTGACAGCTTTGTTTTCCGCTAGTTCTACATCAAAACGAGCCAATAGTAAGAAAAGAAACATCTTCATCTCATTCATTGCGAGGAACCTCCCTGGACACATGCTGATCCCAGAGCCAAAGGGCATTAGGAAATACTTCAGTTTCCTTCCTGCCTTGTAGAACGTGGTTTTCTTCTTGCCATTCTCTATGTATCGATCGAACTTATACTCCTGAAAATAAAAGAGAGAGAGAGCGTGATATCTAACAAGGCAGTTACATGAGTTGCTTTGTTTGCACAACGGTAACGCTCCTGAAACCCAGAAAATAAGATAAAGAGGAAGACAAGGAGCTGACAGCTTCTCCTTTCTAGTTGGCTCCCTCAAGTTTCATTAACTCACATTATCTTCCCCGCAAAGAACGCTCCTTAAATCCACTCACTTAGCTTAGCCCTTTCACATCAAGCTCCTTCAACTTCCACGTCTCATCCACTGAGTGTCTGGCCTATATTGATTGTAATTAGATTTTGACCGCTTTGTAGCAGGGACAATGAACCTTAGTGGAAGGACAATTTTCTTGTAAAGCATCATACGCGCTCGGTGTGGTAAGATACATCATGAATAAGGATAATCTGCCAAATTCTGCAAATGCCTATGAATAAATTAATGCATCGCGCCCATCTCCCTCCTGCAAGCTGGAGCAAAATCCATCCTTCTTTTGCACCCAGTGGTGCAGATTATTCAAAAACCAGACCCGGTTGCTTCGCAGTCAATTTTCCCTTCAGTTGGGGAGGGTTGCTGCTTAATTTGCCACATCTGACCTTCAAAGGGTTTGCCCCAGAAGCTGTGTGCAAAGCAGGACAACCGCCGGGGACCGACCACTATCAAGAAGGTGCTTTCAAGTCGTGCCTGTAGACCTACGTCCCACAAATTGAAAATCTCTCCATTTTCCGGTAGCAGGATCCCTGTTTAGAGATAACTCATGTTTTTGAATGAAGGAGATCTGGCATCCTCACTCAGTCAACGGCAAATTAACCACTTACAAAATCCTCCTGCATGCTTTGAATAAAAATGACAGACACTTCTTGCTTATGGTCACTCATTAGCATTTGTCCTGCTTTGCATACATCTGCTATAGCAGCAGCCATTTGGAGCTGGCTGGGAACAAGTCAGTCAGACAGAAACCAACCTCAACTGATTAAAAAAAAAAACCCACACCACAATGAAAAATATACTGATCTACCCATTAAAGGCTCTAAAAAACCACGCACTGCAGGTCTTGCTGTGGAGAAACACCAGTGGCAGGGGAGGTGGTCTGTGAGAAAGGGAACACGCACAAGGTGCGCTGGAGGGGATGTAACTTTGGGCGTTGAAGAACAGGAGCTTGTCTTTCTAAGGCAGAGGTCCAGATTTTCCACAAAGATAAAGGGGGTTATATATGTGTTTCCACCGACAAGTAATTCTTTTCAGTCTCTTTGAACACCCCAGACGACAGGAAGCACGCCGGGTTTTTTTGTCCCCAGTAAGTTACTGCTTCGTTTGAAGAAGCACAGTAAGAAATGAAAGCCCAGAATACCACTTCTTCCTTAAAAAAAATAATCAGTTCCTGAAATGTAAATCCTGCTGGTCTAAAAAAGCACTGCTATATATGAGCTGCAACAGCTTAAAAAAACCAACCCAACCCCACCCAGAGCTCTTCACTTTGTTGGAATCTTTCCACAAGGTGCACTCCTGGCGTCTGGAGCAATTAAGGACTGTGGTATGGAACACATAGACATACTGGGTCAAACCTTATGCTTTCTTTGTCATCTTAAGAGCCATCTGAGAGTTGTAATTGCTTTTAACAAAAAATAAATTGGTGCCTAAGGAATTGGGAAAGCAGAAAACAAGTGCGAGACAGGAATGGAGCCAATGACAATGACATCAAGCTCAGGCTTGTGCTGCTGAAGCCTCTCGTGTTGGATAGTGTTTCCTTAAAAGCTAGTTTGCTGGCTAAATAAAGACTTATTTTTGACAAGAAAGGAACTTTCAGGCATGCATAAGGCCTCCTTGGAAGAGACGGGGTGGCTGATGGTAAGGAAAAGGTGAAGACATTGAACCAAGAACAGGTGAAAAAGTTCTGTGTGGATGGACTTCTAAGAACATTATGAAAATGAAGCACTCTCTTGTAATTGATATAAGCCTCTCTCTGCCACGTCTCGTATTTAGCTTTGTTTGGGAAGCCACGTAGGGCTTCCTACATATATAGGGTTTCCTGATATTTCACTCTATGGGATTTGCAGAGTCCAGTTACTGAGCCCTGCAACTAGCCGAGTTAGGATTTAGGGTTTCACTTATTCACTTCATAGAAAACCGACTCATTTATTCAGGTTTTGATGAGTGGAGAAAGAGGTCAACAATATACGCTTACACTTGTACAATATGGTGCCAAAGCAGAAGATAGCTTGAACTTAAATTTATGTATCCAGGAGAAAAGCACTGCTACAAAATTATCTCGTCAAGCTGCCTGGTTTCCCAGGAAAGTTTTCCCTAAATACATGACAAGCTCAAGACTGCACCTTTCAAAAAATTCATTCTCCATCTCTATCTGATCCTCAGTAGTTATTGTTGAAAGCACACTGCATATTTTAAGAACCAAACAGAACAGTGATTTCCCCACTTTTCGAGAGGGCCCATGTGCTGAAATCAATGTACTGCAATGTGTGGATTGCTCATTCACTATCAAACAGATAAAATATATGAACTAAAGCTGTACTGTGAAAGCTGAGCAGAGCTGATACTAAGCAGATATATTCAAGCAATGGAAATATGGTAATATATTCCGGCAATTATTGGATAAGGGAGGGGATCGGTTTCCACACTGATGCTTTTGGTCTAGAACTTAAACAAACAGATGGACTTTTGACAAATCAATAATGTTCTCCAAAATAAAGTGTTAAGAATAAAACGAGAAAAAGCTTATTCGCTAGTTGTTACTTTTTAAGGATAGAAATATTAATCAACTATTTGCCAATACCTGGATTATTTTTTAAAAATCTAATTTTCTCGGTGGGCTTTGTCTTCAGTTTTGGGTGGGGACAGCCAGTAGAGCCCTCCTGGAGGTTATTTTCATGGCTCCAGCGTTGATCCCTGTGACTATACCTTACTCCTGCTAACTCTGACACGCTCCACACCTCCTCTCACCGAGCCTGGTGGGAGTTTCTGCACAGCAAGATGCTCTCCCGCACCAACAAGGCATTTCAATCTCATCTTTCCCCTGCAACCTCACATCCTTAAATTCCCAAAAGGGAGAGCCTCATGGAGCAACGCCTCTAACGTGGGCTTTCTATAAACATGTGGAAAAAAAAAAAAAAAGTCCAGTTCCCTTCTTCTTTGGCTCGAATGCCAAGGATGGAAACCGGCGTGGCTGGGAGACAGCCACTTGCTTAGAAAAATGGGGGATGAAGAATGGGTCAGGTACGAGGGGAGGCATTTAAGAGCCTCAGGGTGCACCCTGGCTCTTCCTCGGTGTCACCCTGGGCTGGGGACAGCAGTTCCCGGGGAGCAACCTTGCCCAGGCGATGACTGTTCAATTTGCATGCAGGTGGCGAACTTCTGAAGCCGTATTAAGGCTGAGGCAGGGTGGATTAATTTCGAGTCTTTGATATTCATTAACTCGAGCGTCAGAGAAAAATACAAGGAGATGACACAATTACCCTCCCAGCTTCGCTGCAGAGCAGCAGCTTTACAGTCTCAAGTTCACAACACTCTGCTAATTGATCAAGAAGGGGTGAATCCCTACGAAGGGAGGTGAAAAAGCATAAGGCTCAAGTAAGACACTGCTATTATAGGGCTTCAGAGAGTCAATGATGCTTTGGGGGCACTTAGCTAAATGGCCCACATTATTTGCTATTTAAACCACCTTCTATTATTCAGCCCTCCTTGGGTATCAAATGATCCACTGCCAAACAAAACCCACATTTAGCCTAAAGTTTATGGTAGTCAACGTGCGATTGTCAATTCCTTTGAAAGCGGCGGCAGTCAGTCTCATCACCATATTTCTCTCTTCAGGCCATGAATCCTTTGACCTACAGGGCCCTAGAAAATAGGTCTGAAAATAGGAAGATTTGTTCCACAAGAAGGAACAGCAGTTAAAAAAACAAAACAAAAAAACCCCACTAACAAAAAAACAACGAAGCAAAACTCAGATCACAAAAGGCTTGGCTGCCTCAAATGTGCCTGGAGTAGGAAGAGTAGCACCAGCTGAATGTTTACCTTCGGATCTTCATAGACCTCGGGGTCCATGTGCAAAATCTGCGGGTAAAGGGCTATCCAGTCTCCTTTCCTCAAACCGACTTCTTGATTCCCCTCGAGCTTGAGAACAAAATCCTCCTGGCTGATGCGAATGTTCATGGAGGACGAGCACATTCGTAAACTCTCGTTTAAGGCGCTCTCTGCGATTAAACAAAAGCGGAGGGAAAGGGGAGGGAGAGGGGGGGAAAGCATCAGAAATATGGAAGATGATTGGGAGTTATACAAGGCTACAGCTGCTGAATCTCGACAGGTTTAGTAGGGCAGGCTAAAGGAAAAAAAAAAAAAAAAAGGATAAAAAAACACCCAACCCAACACAAAAACCCAACCCACAGACCAAACATGAAGCAGAGACCAGGAGGAGGCAATAAACAGCCCCGCAGGGCCGGGGTGGGGAGCCACCACGCTGAACCTCCCGATGTGATTCTCATTGATGGTGCTGAGAAATCCTGTCGGCTGTAGGCAGCAGGGATTTTGGGGTGGGAAGTCATTATTCGGGCATGGCGTTGAAAACAGCGCCATCAAAAGACACCAAGGCTTTCCGCATTCACGTATATTTCAGAGGTTACAAGCCAATACCAGCGAAGCCTCCGTGGAGCTATTTAGCTTGCCTTTTGAAAGGATGTGGGATGTAATGGCAGGACTGTATGTTAGAAAATGTCATTTCGCTTGTTAATTCCATAGTCATTCTGAGGATTCTTAAATTTATTTATTTTGTTTTCAATGCGCTGCCCAACGGTGGTGCCTGTTATGGTCAGAGTGAATGAAAGCAATTCATTATTTGCCTGGTAATTTTAAGAGAGAAAGACACTTTTAATTGGCCAAGAGAAAACAAAACCTAGTCCTTTCAGGCTCAGGGAAAGCAAGATTTCTGTCTCCACCATCACATCCTGGAAGGCTCCAGAAGCTGAATGTCCTTGCTTTCCCAGTGGCCTTCACCTTTTGCTCCTAGCACGACAGATTTTATGGCTAATTTCCGGCAATTTATCCTGGCAGTTTGAGGAGGAATTCCTTTGGGAATAATATGCATAATTTGCATAAATCATTCTGATAGCATGTATATCAGCATGTAGCTCCTGTCTAGGGCTGCATCTCTCACTTTGTAATCAAAGCTGACTATTTTTCCACCAGCGTATATGGGCGCTGTTACGTGTGACTTGATTCCTTCTAATCATCAGTGTGAAAAATAGCCTAAAATAGGGTTTCATTTGCACATAGTAATCCATTTGTGTCTGCATTTACGTTCTCTGATATCAAATAAGCCCTCTCCAAGTGTTCACCAAGGCGCTGTAACTGCTGCACCCAAAAGGTTGGTTTACTAGAGACAGTCGCTACCCTCGGAAAAAAATAATAATAATAATAACAACAAACGTTCTTTCACTAAAAATTAAATCTGGTGCAGCACGCATAGCAAATAAAGTGGCCCTGGATGCTTTCTTGCAGGAGGTTTTTCCTTAAGCATGCATTTGTCTAAAGAAATGAGGCTGCGGTCAGCTTTGTGTGGCCAGCGCCGTGATTCAATGTGACGTACAGTGAGCCTGTGCATATTCTTTTGGACTGCCTTCGTTACTATAATCAGGCAGAGTCAAATCGGCTTGTTGGTGACGAAGCCAGAAAAGAACCCCGGTCCCAGAAGATGGCCTCTACTGCGGATAGCCACAAGGCACCTGACACGATAGATTTCAACTGGCAGCGCCCTGGCAAACAAAACTTTAGGCGGTTACAAAGAAGAGGGTCCGGCCTCCGCTTCCCCACACCGGCTTCCACCGGCGGAAAAACGAGGCTGGTGGCTCCACGTGGGGTTCAGCCTTCGGGAAACGGCGGCGGCGACGCGGGTGGTGACACCGGGAATCAAGGGAGAAAGGGGGAAGGGAAGGGG
>JAHREE010088982.1:0-13955 GCA_033628505.1 Tringa tobata | reverse complement strand
CTCCGGGCTGCCCGTAGCTGCCGGCCCGTAGCGCCCGGGGGATGCGCTCGGCCGGCGCTGAGGGTGCCGTTTTCCGCCGACAAACACAACCGGGCCCCTCCCTGAGGGGAGACGGTGCCAACGGCTCGGGTAGGGTTTGCCCCGAGATAATAAAAAGGCAGCTGGGCCCCGGCTGGAGGCTCGCCCAGGCACGTTTCTGGTTAATTTTTGCATCCCTGTTTTTTTTATCGGTTGGCTTCACCCGGTCAGTGAGGCCCTCCTGCAGCGGCGGGCTGCCCCGCGGCGTTTTATTTAAGCCCTTCTGCTGGTTAATCGTTCTCTGGAGGGTGGTGATTTTTCACGTGATGGCCGAGGCCACCCGCTTTGGGGGCGAGCGGGGGCTTCCCCTGCCCTGCCTTCCTCCGCCTCCTCTGCCTCTCGGGCAGGGGAAGCAGCCCCGGGAGCATCGCGAGTGGCAGAGCCCAGCTGTGGATGGGAATGAAACACATCCTGGTTGTTTGTATAAACAGTGAGTCAGTTTTGCTGGCAAAAAAACCAAACACGCTCGCAGCCAGCAGCTTTCCGGGGAGAAAAAGGTCAAAAACAGGCCAGGGAAAGGGTTAAACGTTGGTTGCAGATGGAATAGGAAGGGACAGGCTCTGAAGTCAGAGAAGGGGAAAGTATGCCACCAAGCAGCCTTTGAAGTCGCTCTGAGGAGGCTGCTTACGTTCTGCTCCCTCATCCATGTGATTATCAGAGACGTACATGGTAGCCAGGTGCTTAAATGGTTTTGGGCTTCTCTACCAGCTGGAAAGGTCTGAATGCAGAGCTTTGAAGTTAGTGGGAGGGGGAGAGGCGTGCCGTGGGAGGGCAGGGGTGGTGCACGATGATGGCTAAGGGACTGTGAGTAAAAAGGTCGAGAGGAACAAAGAGTGCCCAGAATATGGGACAGCAGGGAGAGATTTAAATATCACAGAGGGGGAGGAATTATTTACGGTCCCACAGAGGATTGAGCCTGCATCCTTCGACTGAGGTGGAAGAGGAGGAAATTCTTCCAGAGCTGATGTGTTAAGCTACAGAATTGTTGTCCCATGAGAATGGCTAAAAATGTTGTTGTTTAGGTCGTTACGGGCCCTGTAAGCCCTCGGAAAGCCTGCAGCTTTCATTTTGTGCTGTCCTGCAAGGCAGATCTCTCCTCCAAGTCCTCTGCCCCTGACTGTGGCTCGGTGGGGAGCACAGCCCTTCCCTGCGCCGCAAATGCCACCCTGGGAGCTTTGCTGTTCAATCTATATGGAGTGGGGAGAGAAACTCTTTGATGGTGGGATTGTGCGAGCGTGTGCGAGTAGTATCGCGTGAGCTGGCGTTTGGCTCAAGCCAACGTGTTGGTGAGGGACGTGAAAGGTTTTACGATAGAGTCAAGTGAGCAACTAAACCATTTGAGTGCCAGGCTCTGATTAAATGGGGAGAAGTCTGCAATAAAGGAACGGGCATCTAGAAGCAGGTGCAGGACGTGTTTTGATGCTACCTGCGGGTAATGCTGGACCTTGTGGTGACAAATAGGATGTAAGTTTTTGGCAAACAGACTGATTCTCAACTAGTCTTCTGCTACAGCAATCTGTATTTACGTTACCTAGAGCCTCCACCTTGAGGATTCGGAGGGACTTGTACAAGGGACCATAAGCCTTGTTTTACAACCGAAGGTGGAGCTCGGGAGCAGGGGAGGAGAGCGCTGGGAGATGGCAAGTAGTCAGCTGTCTGGTGGTGGGCAAAGGAGCCATTTGGGAACGTGCTGTGGTCAGGGTGGGTGTCTGTGGAGTACAGTGCTTGCTGCAATGGCCGGTAGCAGTCGGGTGTTTCTGCTCTGCCGTACACTAAGCTGTATCTGCTCATGAAGAGCAGTAACTTGCTGCCTTTTTCCTGCCTAACAATTTCTTGTTTCATTTCTAGGTTGTTTTCCTCCACCTCCCTGAGACCCCTCTTTCTCCTCAGCATGTCCCTTCTTGGCATCCTCTTGCTGGAGAGGTGGAAGCCCAGGTTCCTGTTTGATTTCTCAGGTATGTGATGAGTCGCACTGTAGGCAGTGACGCAGGTCTAGCGTTACCACCTGCTGGGCTATGGCCACAGTTGGTCCCTTCATGGCTCTCATAGGTCGTGTAAGCCTTGTTCCTGCTGTAACTGCACGCTTTGGTATTGGTGCTGTTGCCTGTTTGTGTCAGAGTATTAGCATGTATCCTAATATTCTGGGCATGGGAAGAATTACTCCCACTGCTGAGAAGTTCTGGGAGTAGCTCATTTTGTGAGTGACTAAGGGGGTTAGCTTCTCAAGGAAGCTGCTGACAGGGATGACACAGTGTTTCTGCTATGTCCTTTCTCTCCTGCAAATGTTGCAGTGAAAAGATCATTCCAGGTCTGAGCATATATATATGGCCGGTAGCATATATATGGCAGCATATATATGAGCTGAGGGAAGGAAACGGGGAGGTTGAAGTGTATTGGTTTTAATTAAGTACAGCGTGGACTTATGCCTTCTGAAAGACGCAGAGCAGATGAGAGCCACTTCTCCTTGGGGCCGGTAGCAGAGTGAATGATGAGATCTGACAGCAGGGACAGTTAGTGTATTGTACCTGTACTGAACAGCATCTGGTCTCCAGCTAATCAGTGAGTCTGATCACTTGGCTTATCTTTCCCAGTTACTAAAGGGTCTTTGCCAACTTCAGACACAAAAGCAACAAGAGGAATAGTCTCAGAACGATGATGGGGTGGATTGGCTGCCGTCTGCTTTGAGTGCCTCCTTCACTGGAATTTGTTAAACCACTGGACCCAGACCTGCCTATTGCATCTAGTGCTGCTGTTCAAAGGCAGCTTGGGGCCCTCCTTCCCTGCCCCCCTACTCTAGGGAACGTTTCCGAATGAAAGCCCCTCTATATGTGTGTTTGTAAGGTGCCCTTTAGTTGACCTAAGAGGGTACTGACTTAAAGGGTGCTTTCACAGAACTCCTGATAAGATTAGATATGTTTCAGCTGTAGTCTTGAAACTGTTTGCTTTGTGTGGTTCGGGTAACTAGGCAGCCAAACTGGACTGGCCAATTTAATTTCCTGCTTATTCACATTGGATTTTTAAGGGAATAGTTTAAAGCCAACCCAAAACATCTCACTTGAAACCTGTCCAGAAATGTAAAAGCCTGCTGTCCAATACAGAATGGTGTCATTGAGGCAGGTGAGGGTAGAGTCTCTCCAGCAAGTACAAGGCCTGTAAAGCTTGTGTTATCACAGAAGAAATAAGAAATCCATACTGAGATCAAGTTACATGATGCAGAGCAGTGAGGAATAAAAAAAAAGAAAAACAAACAAAGCAACACACCAGGGTTTAGACTCATCCTGTATCATCAGCTCTGCAAGAAGTCACTGCACATCCTATTTACCCACTCTGCAGTGGTGTTCTTTCCCATATTTTACTCCTTGCTGGTTTTCTGCTGCTGACAGCAAAGAACAGGGACACCTTTCTGATGCGCCTGGTTAGGTCACAGCCCTGATTTCACCATGGTCCACTGAACCATGTTTCCTCAGCCTCCGCAAGGAAGGAGTGGTGCTCTGCGTTCCTGAGGGGCCTCCTGTTGAATTGGCACTGCTGAATACTTAGGGGTTCTTGTGTGGCTCTCATTTCCCGCTGAAGCAGAGCTGTAGCTTTGTGGCTTTCCTCCTCAGTGCTTCCTGTAAGCCTTTCCAGGAGCTTTTGGAAGTAGGTCAGTACCACACCTTCAAGAGTCGGCACGTATATACACAAACCTCAGCTTGTGGCAGTTCTGTATGTCTCGGGTGACTGCTTATAACATCACTTCTGAAGGAATGCTAAAACCTCAGCATGTATTTTGCAGTTACTCACACACTGTGATCAGGGATGCACTAACAACAGCAAGATACACCACCTTTTTAGGTCTTGTCAGAAGGGACTGCATATTTTCAGCCCCCATGCAGGGTATTCTCTCTATATGTAACTACCTCTACATGAGGTTCCGCTTAAGTATTGTTTAAGGACTTAGGAGGCACCTCCACTTTCTCCTGAAATGGGTATCAGGTAGGGATGTTTTCTGTGCCATTGTTTGGCAGCTGTATTTTGGTCAGCATAGGAGAGTGTAGCATGGAATAGATTTAGCAAAGCCTGCATTGCAATTGAATGCTAGTACTCCTTAAAAAGGGCCCCTGCTTTCCAGCTAAAGTTTACACACAGATGAAGAATGCCTCTTGCGGAAGCGTTGAAAACCTGTAAGAGCCAAGGAATCCATCAGTGATAATTTGTCAGTACCAACGTGTAACCTAAACTCTTAGGCGGCTGACTGGTCTCCCAGAAGGGTCTGGTGTATGTCAAGTGGTTTGTGTTAACCCACAGTCCGGTGTGA
The DNA here is from genome assembly GCA_033628505.1 of Tringa tobata. Lineage (NCBI taxonomy): Eukaryota > Metazoa > Chordata > Aves > Charadriiformes > Scolopacidae > Tringa > Tringa tobata. The sequence goes on along the minus strand of JAHREE010088982.1, from coordinate 9,580 downwards.
AATGCCAACAGCAAGATTTCAGCTGCTTATCGATGATCTGAGGCCAGCTGTGGGTGTCCTGCTCGCTGGCTTAGTTGTACTGGTGCTAGACAGAGTTGCAGCACAGGTTGGAGCTAAGCCTCACCTAAGTGAACGTGTCCTGCCAGAAACGCTCTGGGTTTTGTGTGGTTGGGCTGTTCCTTTGGTGGGTGTAGGGCTCCAGAGCTTTGGGATGGCCAGCAGGCAGACTACTCCCCTACAGGAAGTAAGATACCGTTGATTTTTAGAGACAGCTTGTGTTTTGCCAGATAGTTGAAATCACGTGAACGCTCTGCAGCCTGCTGAAACGTTCTGCAGCTCCCCAAAGTGTCTCTGAAACCTTCAGAAGCAACGGAGGAGAATTGTTTCGCTCCCTCTGCTGGCATATTTTGGATGGCTTGGATTACTGCAGTCAGTCAGAGAGGAGTGGGGCTCCTCTGCCCTCCTGCTCACCGTGTTGCTGGCACTTCTGTCCAGCAGAGTACAACGAGCGTCCCAGCACCTCATTTTTAGTAGCTGGTACAACCAGTATAGCCAGCTGTCACAGACCAGCCAGTGCCAAATGTAATTTATTTGGCGGTTTAGTGCAGGTAATAGATGGGGCTTTGAGATATAGCTGGATTTCTGCGTGCTGCGGTTAAGCAGCTTTAGATTCCTGAGCACGACAACAAAACACAGCGGCAACAGCAGCCACCGCTTCGTAGGGGTGGAGCGACCTCCGTAATGCTCCTTTCTCACCCCGAGCTGCCTTTGTGAGCCGTGCCTGCTGCTGGCTGCCTCGGCAGCTGTACCCCCCCAAGTCGTGGGCAGGGGAGAGGATGGGCAAGCCCAGTGTGAGAGCAGTCGACTCCTCTTGTCGGGCCCGATTACTGGAAATCTGGGTCACGCTCTCAAAGAATCGCCTCCTCCCCTGGGCTGCTGGCCTCCCGCTCCACTGCACCCTGCGAGCGGGCTGCGCAGCGCCTGCAGCGGGAGGAGGAGCCTGACATACTTGGCCCCGGTGGCCTGTGTCGTGGGAGAAGGGTGGCCAGGCAGCTGCAAGCACTGGCTCTCTCCTGGGGCTTGAACCGGAGTCTGAAGTCTCCCTGGGTGCTGGCAGTGATGGATGTTCACTTCTTCTGTGCGTTTCCCTAGGGGAGTCGCTGCTGATCTTGAGTCTTCATCAGCCTGCGTCTGGCTGGTGACTCCAGGGAGGATTCAAACCCCTTTTTTGCTCATGTTGCATTTTTCAGATGGTTTCTAACGATTAGCCTGGACGCTGAACTTCTCTCTTCCTTTGTTTTAGTCCTGTTTATGCGGTGACGTGCAGTGTGGGGGATAGGGTCCCACTGATTTTTAGAACCTCTTGGACTAGGTTTGCTGTTGGCCAGACAGCCTCTAAGGTGTATCTGTCCCCACCAGCTTTAGGACAGTAGGCTGACTGGTAGAGGAGATGTCATGATTTAACCCCAACTGGCAAATAAGCATGGCACAGCCACTTGCTCACTCGCCCCCCAGCGGGATAGGGGAGAGAATTGGAAGAGTAAAAGTGGGAAAACTCATGGGTTGAGATAAAGACAGTTCAATATGTAAATCAAAAGCATCACACACAAGGAAAGCAAAACAAGTAATTCATTCACTGCTTCCCATGGGCAGGCAGGGGTTCAGCCATCCCCAGGAAAGCAGGGCTCCGTCACATGTAACGGTTAACTGGGAAGACAAACACCATCACTTCACATCCCCCCATTTCCTTCTTCTTCCCCCAGCTTCATATGCTGAGCATGACATTGTATGGTATGGGACATCCCTTTGGTCAGTTGGGGCTAGCTGTCCTGGCTGTGTCCCCTCCCAGCTTCTTGTGCATCCCCAGCCTGCTCCCTGGTGGGGTGGTGTGAGGAGCAGGAAAGCCCTTGACTCTGTGTTAGCACTGCTCAACAATAACTAAAACATCCCTGTATTAGCAACACACTTTTCAGCACAAACCCAAAACATAGCCCCATACTAGCTACTATGAAGAAAATTAACTCTACCCCAGCCAAAACCAGCGGAGTCAGGTAGATCTCGAGGAGCCTCCACAGCACGATCAAGGCCTTGTTAAACACAGGGACTTATAACAACTGTGTTGCTGGACGGGCTTTGGTTGAGCCCTGTGCATCCCCAGACGCCAGTCAGCTAGCCAGGACTCCCAAATCCATGGGCAGCCAGGCTTATGAGTTCCAGCTGTCATAGAAATATTTGGGGTTTTTTTTGTCTTCTGTGTGTCTAAAAGCAGAGCATAATCATATGTGAGCTCTGCCATTGAAACGCTGCTCCTCTCTTTGGTGCTGCATGGAGTAAGTCCCAGTTTGATCATCGCTGGGTTGGGTGCAGAGAAGAATGGGAGAAGCTTTCCCTTGCTCTTATCCAGACTGCCAGACCTTAGGATTGCCTGGCACAAAGGGCTGTCAGGGGACGTGAGAGCCCTAAAATTAGATAATTATACACAAGGCTGCTATTTGTTACTTAAGCCCATGGGAAAAGATAGAGACATCAGGGAGATCTGTGGCGTTTGTGCGCAGCACCCTGCCAGGGACTGTGGTCTGGACTGGTCGGTGGGAAACGCAGCTGAGATCTGCTAGTGCTGTGTTGGGCTCCGAGGTGGGAGCTGAGGCTTTGCCCAGCGCTGGGACCGTGCTGGCAGCCCTCTGTGAATGAAAAGGGCTAGGCAGCAGCCCCGGGGATTGCACTGCCCAGCTGTGTGGGACACCAGGCCACGCTGTACGGTCCCTGCAGCGGAGAGCCCACGTGCTAGCAGCAGGGTGCACCTCAGATACGAGTGTCCTGCCACGTGTGTGTCACCACAGGTTGCAAGGTGTACTGGTGCACCCCAAGACCAGTGCTCCGAGTCTCCAGGCGTGCTCACTGGAGCCTGTGCAGCTCAAACTCCAAGCCTGCTTGCGTGAGAGCATGAAGAAGGTCCCCAGGGTGCATCCCTAGCTAAGGATGATACATCTCCAGCTCTGCTCTATTCAAGTGGTAAAAATGTCGGGTTGCATTTTGCAGTTGGCTGACTAATCTCCTGTGTTTTCTCTACAGCACAGCCATCGGAGGAGCCGGGAGGGGAGAGGTAAGCTCACTGATGTGTTCCTTGATGAGAAGGGAGTGTGGGGAAGCCTTAATTTAGTGTGGTGATCTCACCTGCCCCTTTTGCTGTTGTTGATAGACACAGCGTGTCTCTTGCTGTGAAACACTGGTAGCAGTTTCTCCTGCACTGGGAGCTGCTTCTCAGCTCCTGAGCCACAGCTGGAGACTCTGGGGAAAGCTAGTGTTCTTTCAGTAGCAATAAAGCTCAAGTGCTTCTGATGTTAAGAACTCTCGGGTTTCTTCCCTGGATCCGTCCTGAACTATTTTAAGAATCTTCCAGAGAGAAGGAAATCCCCAAGGCTGACTTTTGCAGGCCATGAGTGCTGTCTGTGATGGCATAACTCGCATCCCATGCTTGGCCGTGTTATAGGTCTGAGCACCACGTTCTGGCTACCTCAGACTTGGTGCCAGAGGAGGCCACGTAACTAGTTCCACCTCCAGCCCTTCTGTCCGTCTGGCTTTGAGTAAACCGCTTTGCATCTTGGGCCTATGGCACGGGGATGCTGTGGCATGGTGTCTGCTGCTTGGCTCAGGTTTGTCTTGGCTGTCTTCCTGATTAAAGGAAAAAAGTGTCTCCAAATCAAGCATCTTCCATAGCTCAGTTGAAGATGCTGTCAGTATTGTCAAGGGTAGGGATCTCTGCTTCCCAGTCTAGCTGTTCCCCCCCCCCAAGAAAACAGACCGTGTTCAAAAATTGTCTTCTTGCTCTTGTCTATCTCTAGTGAGGGGGTGACTTCAGGGGCACAACCTCACCTGCTCAGTGTCCCTGAGCTGTGCCACTGTCTGGCAGAGAGCTGGGTCACCTTCAGGCTGTACCTGCAGGAACTGCTACAGTACAAGAGGCAAAATCCTGCCAAGGTAAGCTGGAGATACCTGCTCTTCTGTGCAGGGGCTTTTCTTTCCATTGCTAGTGGTCTAGGAGATGGAAGAATGTCAAATCAATATTTTCACATTTCCTATCCCTGTTTAACATTTGCCGTTCATTCCTTTCAGACTTTGTACCACGGGAAGCTTAAATAATGAGTAATTTGCTTCCAGTATTTGTAAGCTGGAGCAGAACTTAACCCCTTCTCTGAATGGCTAGTGTGCAAAGAAAGTTCTTAGATTGGGAGTGGGGAGAAAACAAGGGAGCCTACAGTCTCTGCCCCTTTAGTAGGCTCCATTCATCCCTTTAAGCTGGTCCTGCCTATTTTACTAGTGAAGATGTAGCTAGCCAAGTCCAAATGCAGTGGTGTTTCTGAGTGCATGGAAACTTGTCGTAAATGATGTTCTGATGGCTGTGACGTGTGTTGTTTGAAAAGGGTTTGTAGACAGGAGTTGCCTTAGCATCACAAAAAATAGGAGAGACCAGCCACTAGGATTGTATCGGGCTTGCTGGGGTCCTGTGTCCCAAAAGAAGTGGGTTTCTATCACTGCTGATTACTCCTCTTCTGTTAAAACCCTCTCCCAGCTACAGGGAGTAGGAGACCAGGACCAAGATGCCTGTAAAGTGTGAATTCATGGAGAGCAAAGCCCTTAGAGGGCCCTAGGTTTTGTAGACCCTTTCCATTATGAATGAAAATCTTCGTTGTTTGATTTAGTCGATATCTGAACCCATGGCCTGGCTTGCAGGGTGCCTGTTCTCGCTTCTCCTCCTCCTCAGGAGAATGCGGGACAAGCCCTCAGGGCTGTACCATTACACTTCCACTTTTTCCAGAGGAAGAAGGTCCTGGTCTGGTGGGAGTAGGGGTTCTGCTAATGCTTCTGCCAGCTGATTTATTGCATAGCAGTGGCACAGCATCTGGTGACTCTGTAACAGCTACCTATCTCTGTCGGGACAGTACGGGCTTCTCTTAAAGTGCTGAGCTCTGCAGGGGAGATGTACTCTAAAATGGCAATTTGCAATATCCCATCCTGGCCTCAAGGAACGTCGTTTACTTCGGAAAGAACTGTCTGATAAAGTTTTGATTCATTGTATTGGGGTCTGGGGTTACCTTGGGTTTCCTGTGCTTGAACCTCTAATGCTTACAGCTTAACCCAGCCAGCCTGTCTGAGTTGTGACTGTCAGCATCTGAATGTACTCGGTGCAGAGCTGGTGTACTGACTGTGTTAGGAGCATCCCTCGTTTTGCTCTAACTGGGTTCCCTGCACTGGTTGCATAGATGTATCTCTGCCTCTTGTCACTTCTGTTTGTCCTCTCTCTTCCTTCAGTTCTGCATGAGTGTCTGTTCAGGCTGCCTGATTCTGGCTGTAGTTGGACACTATGTTCCAGGCATAATGATCTCCTACATCATTTGTGAGTATAAGCAGCTCTCTCGTCTGACTTAAGCTGAAACATGACCTAACCGTGCTGGGTAGAATACGTTGGTAGAAGCATATTTGTGGTTTTCTAGAGGGGATCTGCGCTAGATGATTAATCAGTACAGGCAATGTGCTCCGGGAGGTCCTGTTGCTGTGAGTGTGTGCATGCAGTACAGCTGCAGAGTCGGGAGAGGGAGCCGAGGCTAAAGCATCCCTTTCCTCTCCGACCCACGGCTTGGGGGGGGCTCTGCTGGTGAGGCCCCAGAGAAGCAGAAACCTGCAGTCTCTCAGTTCCCAGAGTGGGCAAATCCATATCGAGAGAGTTGTTAAAGAAGCTGCATGTTTAGCAAATAAGACCTTTTTCACTGCATCGTGAGTCCCTGCTAACTCTGGAGACTGTTCGGGTGGTCTGCTGCTAGTGCATCTACATATGAGCTCTACGCTGCTACCCTTATAAAAGTTTTGCTGATTTTTAGTTTTCGTGACCTCTGTTGCATGTTGGCACTGGGATGCAGTGGCCGAAGAAGAGGGCTTACGCTTCATCTTAACACAAATCCGTTTCCTAACAGAGATCTGTTAGGAAAACCTGGTTAATCAAGCAGCTTTGGCATGAGTAAGATGGATGAAGATTTTTAGGCAGTCAGATGGGAAAGCAAATGCCATTCAGCTGCGCTTCCCCTGATGCAATTTCTTGCTGGTGCCCCGTATAGGGCTGGGTTGTACTTGGTCTGTCTCTCACACTCCCCTCATCCTGTTGTCCCAGTGCTCAGCATTCTGCTCTGGCCTCTGGTGGTCTACCACGAGCTGATCCAGAGGATGTACACACGTTTGGAGCCTGTCCTGATGAAACTGGACTACAGTATGAAGGCAGAGACGCTGCACCACAAGCATGAGAAGAAGAGTAAGGACCCACCTTCACTCTGACTTTTTCTGTGGCCGTATTACCAGGGTGGAGCCCCAGCAAAGGGACAGTGGGGGAGCAGGTCCACCAACAGTGTGACCTGAAAGGCTGCAGCAGAGCAGGGGAAAAAGAGAGTGAAACTTGAGGGCTGTGGGGAGAGCAACTGGGCAGGTAATCCTGGGAACAGCAAAAGAGAGAAACAGATTACAGTTGTTCCTGAGAACCTCGGGCTTCTGGGAAACCTGTGCAGTTTCACAGCATGGTAGAAGCTGTGGGAAAGTGATGTATAAAGGCATAAAATCCCCTTAGTCTCACGTAAAATCTTTCTCCTCTTTCTCACAGAGCGACAAGGGAAGAGTGAGCCTGCAGCAGGTGATGAGCCAACAGCAGAGACAGAGAGTGAGAGTGAAGCAGAGCTGTCAGGCTTCTCCCCAGTGGTAAGAGCAGAAAGAGCTGTGCAGGAACCAGTCCCTGCTGTCTGGTCTGAGCACAGCTGCATTGATAATGAACAGCAGAGCAACAAGTCGCTTCTTTGCAGAATCCCAAGGGGAGGAGGGTATTAGTTTGATGGAGGCCATTGTCTCCAATCTGGGTATTGAGAATTCAGCAGCACAGGGCTGGCGATGCAGGAGCAGGACAGGGTGAGCCGTGCTCCAGCCTCCTGCTGACCTGCACAATTGTGAATGTGAGTGTCTCGTAAAGAAACCAGCTCTCCTGGTGTAATGTGCAGAGGCTCCTCGCCACTGGAAAGGGGAGATGAGGAATTCTTAGATGGTTCCCTGCTCTCACTCAGATCGGGTGTGACCTTTCTGTATGTGCACTACAGAAGCAGACCAAGCGTCTTCCATTACAGGAGCTCTGGGCATGTAGCTGGGCTGTAGGATGTTTTTCCCCTTGGTGATCCCAGGAGAGGAAGAAGGATCAAAGCCTTCTGAGACTCCTACAGGCTGATCCCATCTTATGTGGGCTCTTTTGGGTTCTTCACGGAGGGCAGGCAAAGCTTCATGCAGTGAATTACTGCAGGAAAGGCAGTGTGAGCCAAGACTGTCCTTCCATGGCAGTGAATTTCTACTGTCCCTGTGCAGTCTCTCCAGCAAAGGACTTCTGCCTGGGAGCTCTGGTTTGTGTGGAGGTGCCCGTAGGCAGCACTGGTAGTCAGGAATTTGCACCTTCATCCCATGCAGGTGGATGTGAAGAAGACTGCCCTGGCGCTGTCAATCACAGATTCTGAGCTTTCTGATGAGGAGGCTTCCATCCTGGAGAGTGGGGGCTTTTCTGTCTCAAGGGCTACCACCCCACAGCTGACGGATGTTTCTGAAGGTACGTGATGGGACACTTCACTGCCTTCCTGACCCTGAGTGTTTTGTCCCAGAAAAAAACCCCTCCAAACGCAGGGAGAGAACCCAGCTATTTGCAGTGGGAAGGGCGTTAAAAGGAGGAAGCAGTAACAACCATGCTGTGTGCCCTGGCTTCATGGCTGATCATGAGCTGGTCCTGAGGGGACATCTGCCTCTGATTACTGCCCCACAAGACAATGTTCTTTTGTCACTCCAGCAAGGGAGTGACATCCGCAAGGTCATCCACAAAGTCCCGCAGAAATAATTGCATGGTATAGTCACACACTTATGTATGATGCTGGGTGAAACAGGTCAGACACCCCACTCTGTCAGACTTACAAGCTCAGAGAAAGACTGGTTAGTGGTGAGGAACGTGAAGGTAATGGCTAGGATGTGGTGGCTTAGGTGTCTGGGGAGGAACAGGCCGGTCATGTGCTGTAAGGACAATTTTCCTGACCCTGTGGGTTTTAGTAGAGGGCTCTAGATGCAGAGAGCATGAGCTGGGGAAGGAAGTTCTCTCTGAGCACATGGAACAGGATGAGAAAAGGGACACTCCGCATCAGTTGTGCCACTGGGGAGAAGGGAATAACCACAGCCCCCTTCTTGCTGTGCTGCCAGAGCTGGGAGGATGCCCAAAAGTGAGCCCTGGTGTCTGGGGGAGGTGGGTGGGTGGTACCAGTGCCCTGGGTTGAGGTAAGGGGACCCGTGCCTTAATGCTGGTGCTTTTCAGACCTGGATCAGCAGAGCCTGCACAGTGAGCCAGAGGAGTCATTTTCCAAGGACCTGGCAGAGTTTCCCTCCGTGGAAGAATATCATTCCAGAGACCTGGGACCACAGGGCGACGAAGACGGGTTTGGTGTGCCTCTGGGTCCTGAGCTTGCCCACGCTGCCCGTGAGCTGGACTCAGCAGAGAAGGAGGCCGCGGACTCTGACCTCTCCATCCTTCACCTCGCGTCTCCTCTGCATTTTGTAAATACGCATTTCAATGGCGGCGGGCAAGCGGCAGGAGGTGACGCAGAGCCAAAGACTGTCCCTGCCCCGGGCCTGGGCATCTGCATCAACACGCTGAGCGAGGAGATCGTCACCACTGCCATTACCACGGCGGTGCAGAACACCCTCTCTGCCCTGCTGCGCTCCTCGGAGGCCAGCGAGGGGCCCTCCCTCTCCGAGTTCCTCCCCACCGAGCCCGAAGAGAAACTGAGCTTCCAAGCGCAGTTGTCGGAGACCGAAGCGGTGGAGACGGAGACGGCAGCTTCACCGGAGGATGAGGAGGAAGCAGATGACTTTGAGCTACTGGATCAGGGGGAGCTGGAGCAAATGGATGTAGAGCTGGGGCTGGAAGAGGAGCAGGAGGCACAAGAGTCTCCTGCCGCTCCGGCTCCCCCTTCTCCCACACTTGCTGAGCTGCCAAAGCAAGGAGATGAGGAGGAGGCAGTGATGACAGCAGCATCTATGTCTTAGGTCTTCTTCATGCACCCCCTTTTTCCTCCATCGTCACTGGAAAGAAGGAAGGACTCACACCGTGAACGTGCAGTGGGTTTTTAGATGTTTGTGTTGACCGGGATGGAAACGCGTCAGTGTTAATGTGCTGTGTCTGGAATTAACGAATCCTTTCCATCCTTCTAGAGCCCGGCCTTCGCTGGCTGAGGGGGTGGTCGCCCCTGCCCCACGGCCCGGGGGGGGTGAGCCGGCTCCTAGAAGCCTTACGCCACGATCGAAACACCAACCCCAGCAAACGCTTCCTAGTAATGGTGCGGTGTCTTGGTCTGTCTTCTGTTTTGTCTTTTTCGTTTTTGCACGCAGAGTACCGGGCTGTAGCTGTAGCTGCTGCGAATACCCACGCGCCCCGAGTAGGACATATGCAAATCTTATTTTATTGGGTTTTTAAATGGCTAAAAGTGTAAATAATTTTAACTTTTCATTGGTTTCGTTTTGGGGGGGG
>JAHREE010088973.1:0-10201 GCA_033628505.1 Tringa tobata | reverse complement strand
ACACACAAGCCTATCAAAGCACACAGTGCTGAAAAGGGCAAAATGCAAGAGCATCCTGCTAATTCAGGGATGGGGGAGGAATGCACGGAAATTTAAAGGTGATGTTTGTGACAAACCCCATGCCAAGAACAGCGGTGACGTGTTGTCAGCCTTGGAGATGAAAGGGCATCTTCGGGAATGGCTGAAGCGATGCCCGTGAACCTCCCCGTGCAAAGTGGGGCTCTGGAAAGGCTTGTGGTGCCTGCCTGGTGCCAGCCCGTGTCTTGCCAGCGTGAAGGTTGCCCTTACAGTTTGAAGCTGGTGTTTATGGTTCCAGCACAGTCAAATGCCCTTGAGAGTGAATGGATCTGTTTTTAGAGGAGATCCGCTTTGGGAATTGGAGCCTGCCCTCGCAAGGGAGCAAAACCTGAAAAGGCCAAGATGGAAAGTGAAAATATAATCCTAATTGTTTCTCTTTTTATTGCCCTCTGCCCAGAAACACTACTTCAGTAAGGTAGGATTTGCAGACATAAAATGAGAAAAGAAAGTGCTAGCTTACTATTTTTTAAAGAAAGAAAGAAAGCAAGCCCAGAAACACTAAAATAATCCCCTACAACAAAAAGCTTTGATAAAAGTAAAGCTGAGCCTGAGGGTGATGTTACTTCTTCACCCTGTTCTTTGGTATCAGGTTTGTTCCAGAGGACCCAGCCTTTCCTTTCTGTTTTGGAGTGGTTTGGTTTTTTTTAAGGACTGCCCTTCGGCAATCCTTTTGAAATAAGTACCTGTGCCTGGCTCTGGAAAGGAACAGCAAAAAGCAAGCCGTCAGCTCCTCTAATGGCCACGTTGCCTTTCTGGGAGCAGCATCTCCAGTCTTTGCTCTCAAGGAGTGGGAAAGTGTGCTGAGTCAGGCTGGGACTCGAGCCCTCCAAGAGGCATTTTGAAACTTTTGCTAATAAGACCTCAGACAAATATGGATCTAATCCCACCCCAGAGGGGTGGTGGTTGCTGCTACGAAGCTTTGATGGGAAGCAAGTAGAGAAAAATAGAGGCAAAGCAGGTGCTGGGAATCTCTTGCCTTAAAAACAAGGGAAAGGTGCTACTGAAGGTACTGCAAGCAGAAGAGGTTGGAAACGCAATGGGACTGGACCCATCTCCTTGGGTTTGTACAGCTACTAGCACTATTAATGTCTGGTACCTTCCTTGAGCGCTTCTGCTGCACCAATCGTAAATTAGAGAAGTGTGAATTTTGTCCAAAACCAGAGGGAAAGCTAGTAAACGTGCCTGGAGAATGCAGGATCCCAGCGTAGTCCTGCTTAAATTAGTGTGGGAGGGCCACCAGGGCTGCAGCGGGGGCGTGAAGTGCGATGGTGCTGCTGACCTCGGGGCAGCAGATGTAGGCCAACGTGATGGATTAACGGTGACGTTAAGGGAGACCATAAAATGTATCTTGTGCATATATGAAATTGTGTTTTCAGGTGATTTGTTTGCTCTTGAGCCACCCAACTCATCTCCACCGAAGAGTTAATTTATGGTGTTTAAGTGATGGGCCCAGGGCAGGAGATGGGGTGCAGTTTCCTGGTGAAAGGTCTCCCTTCGGCTTTAGCTGGTGGACACACAATTCTTCTTGCTCTCTCTCTGCACCAGGTGTTTTATAACAGGCAAACATCCATCCTTTCCCCTTCATCCCAAAGGGCATTTCCATTACCCCTTGGCTGGGTTGACTAGAAATAACAAAGCTTCCCAGTGCTGAGCTTTGGTAAAATGCTCCGAGTATCTCATATGAGATGACTTACTCCTAAAGCCAGTGAGCGCTTTGAACCTCTCAGACGATGTTTTATTTCGTTGTCTCTGATGGGATAGTACTCCCAGAGGCTGAATTTGCCCCGTGGCTTTTCCCAGCAAGCTTGCACATGACAGTTACACAGTGCCTGGGCTTCACCTGACACTTTTCAATGAGTCGTGCCCCGAGTTACACCGTTGGTAGGAGTTCAGTGCCTCTGAGAGTTCTAGCCCTCTGTCAAATCCGGCCAAAATTAGCCATGGGTCATCTCCCTTAATGAGTGCTGGTACCTACGGACTGTTCTCTTAGGCACAGGCAGATGCATTTGTCTTTTTACCTGAGAAAACCAAGACAAAAACAGTCGTAATTCTGACCACACTGAAGAAGCTTTTATCTGATCCCATAGAAAATGCCTGTTTCTGGCCTATAAAGTGTATTTTGGACTTGTACTGCATAAGAGCATATCTCAAGAAGTACAGGCAGCCAAGCAGGGCTGGTGGAACTCGGGATCTGAGTTCTTTTCCCTAATTGCCTGGATGATTTGAGGCAAGTTTCCTTCATTTTGATGTGTGCTTGCCTTAATTGATAAGGTCACTCATGTTTGCACCGGTCCCATGGGGTTCTGATTTGGGACTTTATGGGAAATTTGCCGGTTAAAAAAAAAGGCAACTGGGAGTCTTAGATCCAGACAGCTGTTCTGTGGGTCCTTATGACTGTCCTCATAGCTGGCCAGTCTGTATCTAAAGGATATCTGATTAAGATACAGTAGCTGGATGCTGTAATTGTGGACTGACAAAAGCATTGCCTGTTGGAAGGGAAGCTAAACCAGAGGTGGGTATTCCTGAGTTGTCAGCTTTCTAAGCAGTCTTTAAAAAAAAAAAAAGAAACCTACATGAATTGTGAATTTATTGCACATTTTCAATCCATTCAGCCCATTCTACAGCGACACAGCCAGAAGTACACATGCGTTAGATGCCTGCTTTGTACATACGATTACCTTCATTGGTTTGATGTGCAAATGGTTACTTAGAAATACTAATATCTGCGGTGAGTGGTTTCAAACGACTACACACGCAGGCGTATGGCTCTGTGAACATATTGTGTACACCGGGGCCTTTGAAAATGGCTCCTTTTAAGTTTCCACTTGCATCCTGCTACTGAACTGGGGTTTTGCACAAATGTTTTAAAATAATTGTTTTAACATTTTCCTGCTTGCTTTTAAAGTAGATCGTCCTCTGTGATCACGGACAATGCAAACGATTGTTCAGTGGTCTCTTACTCTAATCGAGTCAATTTGCTTTGCCGGGATTTCCCTCTCCCCTGTATTCAGCGCTCGGAGTGGTAGGACCAAACAGAGTGAAGCGGATCTAATTAACTTCTCTCAAGGGTATTGACTGTCTGCAAAGGAAGAGGAAAGCAATGAGGAATACATTATGAGAGCCTGTTCATTGCCAAATCGCACACAGTAGCACATCTTCCTCTTGCAAAACCAGGGTTCACATAAATTTCCTTGTTTGACTGTGTTTCCTGTTGCATAAAGGCACCAGAGGCTGCGTGAACTCCTGTGGTCTCTGAAGACAGAAAGTCAAAAGGAAATAAAGCAAAAGTGCCTTGTATAAACAGTGGAAATTAGAAACTCATAATTAGTCTTCATTCATTAGGAGGATGAAAAGTGAAATGTAAAGTAGGTTGGTGTGTTATCTTCTCTCATTGAAGGTGTACCCGTGTGCAGGTGTAGCCTGACGGAACATCGGATGCTACCTTCATCTCCTTTGAACAATAGCAAGGACTTCACATCCATGCAAGGCGAGCCTGAAGGCTGGAAAATCAAGTAAACACAAGAAGGTGGTGCAACGCTGGCTCTACCAAAGCGACGCAAAGCTCTACCAAAAAGCTTTGGTAGGGAGCTCCTTCAGCGGTGCTGCTGATGGGAGTGGGTGCGAGGAGGGTGGGCTGGCTGGAGATGGTGACGTGGGGACAGGAGGCAGATTCCTGTGATTTCCATCCACTTAGCTTTGAGACCAAACTTAAAGCTTTGAGACCACTTAAAGACCAAAAGGTCATCTTATTGTAATTTAAAAAATGACAGCCAACCTGTGGTGTGCCTTGGCTTTCCCAATGGAAATTGTGGAGTGAGTAATGACACGTGGACACTCAAGGGTTTAGCACATGGATGTTGACCTACCCTATCTCCTTGTGAACTGCTCTCTAGAAACTGATGCCAGCTGGATGCAGGATAGATAAAAGTTCCTGTTCATCTGCCACGGTGATAAGAACATCAGTGGATAGAGGGAGTGTACCCGTGGTGAGGCGTGCACCACACTTGTGAGCTCTTCGTCTCTAAGAGTGTGTTTGCCAGAGAATTTCCTGTGAAAATGGCCACAAAGATGCCACAGGCATTGTCACCTTGGGCTGATGATATTCTGGTATTCTTGAAACTCTGGTGGGACTATTTACTTGCAGGAGATGCAGTTTCCTCCAGCTGTAGCATTGTCACAGGGTCACCTCTGCTTTGGTGGCCTGGATCCCTTAGGCAGGAAAGAACAGAGAAAAGCTGAAATATAGTTACTTTTTACTCTGTGAGGTACAGAGAAACCTTTACACCTCTCTCCACGGAAGCGTTAAGCAGTAAGTCTTTCTGACCACGGTACTAAGATGACACAGATGAAGACGGTGTGTCAGGCTAGCCAAGGCAGCCTGCGAGCATCTGGGAGCTATTTTCAGATGTCAGAAGTTAACAAGGTGCTGGCTCTTTTGCTAAATTGAAGTCCTTTCTGAACATCCCCGCTTCTGACATCATCCGTTGTCATCTTTATTATGCTGTGTGCAAATAAATACATAATAGCATCTTGCCAAAATTTATTGCCGTTCAAATTGTATAATATGTATGTAGACATAATCTGTATGTCTAACGCAATCGCAGTGTTTACTAATGAATACATTTCCCTACCAATTTCTGCAGGACGAGAGCCCTGGTCTTGCAATTTATTCAGCAGTAGGGCTGCAGATGCATGTCTGCCTTTCCAGGGGGAGGAGGATCAGTGGTGGGGAAGGGAGAAGGGACATTGTCAGCACCTGCGTCAGCACAGCATCAAATCAGATTATAAAAGACATTGAAGGAATAACCTGAGCAGAATAACCCTCTTCTGGGCACAGCTGTGAGCAGCATCAATCGTCTCAAAATATTTTGCTGGTGCAGCATCACCTGTTTAACAACAGGATGTTTTACAAGCCCTCAAACTCCCCTGTGTCTTAACACCTCCTTTTGGGAAGGCCAAGCAGGGTACTAGCAATCTTCATTTGTTGCATTGCGATGGTCCTCCTGTGTTACACCAAACTTGTGTGGGCTGCTGGTGCCTCTGGTCCTCTTTGCTCCCTTGGGTGATGTCCTGCTGTGCAGCCACATCAGGCTATTGCAAAGATAAATAACAGCTGTTTGCTCAGGCAGTATAAAAGTAGGAATCGCTCGCACTGGGATACAGAGAGGAGTGATGAATCGAGGTGGCTGCCTGGAGTTAGCACAGCAGAGTATTTCACTGGGAGGTGCTTCAGCCAGGTGATTGAAGGTAGCCCCCCTGCCCTGTGCTAGCTCTCTTTGCTCACCAAGAGGTCAGAGCTGGAAGCCCTTGGCAGTGACTGCCTGCCTGAGCTGTTTTAAGCCTGTACCACCAAAACCAATGCATGGGAAAACACTCAACAAGAGTTTTCTCAAAGGAACAAAGAGTTTTCTCAAAGGTCAAAGGTAAATAGCAACAGATCACCTCCCATTACCTTTTCTAAACAAATGCAAAACATATTTGCCATCAGAAACATGTTTTATGGTTCCCACCTCCTGCTTACTTGATTGATAGCTTTTGCAGCTCAGCCTGCAAAGGCAGCTGTGGTGGGACAGCCCTGGGAGTGGGTGAGCCCAGGGGCTGAGCTGTGACCCTGGGACAGCTTAGTGCCAGCAGTGGCTGGTGGTGGGAAGAAACACTGGGAAGGGATGGGTGGAATGATGGGGAAGCATGAAGCGGCTGCAGCGTTCCCTTCCCCTCTGCTGGGGTAACGGGATTCATGTGCATTGGCAGGAGTAGCTGCTCACACCTGTGTGTGTTCATACCCTGCTTCCCTCCCGTCGTGTGAGTGGTGCTAAATTAATCTGATACCTATAGCGGCAATAGTTATTAAATGCAATAATTACCTGTATGCTGGAGAATGCCCTATTTACATTCAAATATATTCAGTTCAATATGTTGTGCCACTGCACTTAATAAATAGAGCAAAAGGTGGTTTATAGGCCAGGGCTGTGCTTTTATCAGCTTTCCGCTGCGGTCATCAATTAAATCATTAAATAATGAATGGATTGGCTCAGCTCTATTAAATGATAATCTTCAGTCCCATACATTCCCTGATTTCTGCCGCGTGTGCTGGGAGTGTGTGTGCTCCTCTCTCTGCGGGGTGAGGTGCTGAGGAAAGCTGGAGGCTGCTGCACAGCAGAGCAGGGGCTTGGCATTTCTGTTGGGGGAGCTCCTCCGTGCCTGGGTAGCACACAGAGATGCAGCCCCCACTCCTCAGACTCTGGTTTAATAAGAGTTTTGAAACATTTTGGCTGCCTTTTTCCCCTCTAGGAACTTAAATCCCAACAGCGGAACAAGAACACTGGAGAATCATCCCTCTTCCTTTGCTGCCGCAAAACGCAATGAAGTTTTGGGGGACCAGCACAAAGTGGGGATTTGTTGTCAATGTCTTGTAAGATGCGTGGCCTTTCCTTGCCTCAGCTGCCCTTTTGGGCAAAGCAGGGTGAGCAGGACTTCACAGGGGTGTTGTAAGGAGAAATCAATGTTTGCAAGCTGCTGCAGGGTATCACCGCACTTGGCTGGAGGGAGTTATGTTGCACCAAGGCTAGCTAATTAAATCTGTGTCCAGGGCTGCTCCAGGGCACAAAAGGTCACATGTAAGGGCCCAAGTGTGTGTCTGGAGCCTGTGAAACGGGGTGGGAAGGAGCCCTGCAGCCTGCCAGCTCCGGGGTGTGCCGAGGCACTGGTGGTACAGCCGCTCCGGGCACCTCTCCCCTCTCCCGCAGCTTCACCGCAGGCATGGCTAAACCCAGTGCCCAGGGGCATTCCCATCCCTGCTCACCCACTGCTGTGGAAGGGCCCCGAGGGCACAGACTGATGGAAGTTTGGGTACCGAACTCCCCTGGCTCCCTTAGGCTCACCTAATGGACTACAATCAGGCAGGCATCCTTTTGGCTTAGTCCATCATCAGTCCAAGATTGAGGCAGGAAAACCTGCCTGGGAGGAGACTAGTGCACCAACGGTACGTTTTAGAGAGCAAAACATTAATTTTTAGGCCAACAATCCTCCTCCTCAGGAATCTCGTCCTCTCCTGCTGGGTGAGTGAGAGCAATACCTGGTGCTTGCTGGGCTGGTTTACTCCGACATCGCGCTGCTGTTATCATCCTTCAGTGCTTTGCAAAGCACTTGGGGATGACTTGGCAGGGGGAAAGGTGTTTCTTAAAATGAAAGCCTCCTGATCCTATGCCTTAGAAAAGCTTCAGTAATTAAATTGTAGTCGCCAACAGAGAGGGTATTTTTCCTGGCAGCTAAATGGCTGGAGGATCTGAGGGCCCCAGGCAAAGCCAAAGGTATTCAATCCAGCAAGATGTTAACTGCCAGGAAATATCCCAACAAGACAGCATTATTGCTTTAATACGCTTAATAAAACATTCAGGTTTTCCTCTGGCACCATAGGCACTGGGAAGGCATGGAGACAACATCCAGCTGTTTCTATGTCTAATTTAGCTCAGCGGCCAAGGAGAGCAGGAGGTGCAGGGCACTGCGTCCCTTAGTCCGTCACCAGTGCTGTGTACACCAGTGCCATGCAGAGCAACAGGGGGGCAGGCCAGAGGAAGCCAGTGTTTACTCAGCCTCTTAACACCTGTGAATCCGTGAAAGTGTTATTTCTGATGCCAAAGCCAGGGTAAACTTGAGCAGAAAAGCTCAACAACCCCAGATTGGAGGTTGTTTCTTGCATTTTGTTCTCTACTCGCTGTTTTGCTGTGGTAGCATTAGGGTGTTTTGTTGTTGCTAATTATAGAAAGCAAACCAAAATGTATTTTTCAGTCTATCACAGGTGAATGCTGTGAGATTATTAGAATGGTTAGAGTTGGAAGGGACCTTAAAGATCATTGAGTTCCAACCCCCCTGCCGCGGGCAGGGACACCTCCCACTAGAGCAGGTTGCTGAAAGCCCCGTCCAACCTGGCCTTGAACCTTTCCAGGGATGAGGCATCCACAGATTATATTAACTATAATCTGTGTTTTATAATGGGGAAACTGAGCCAGGGTTTAAGGAACTGGGCTGTGGCCATACGGCAAGCCACCAGCAAAACTGAATTATCTCAGGCTTGTGAAGAAACTGTAGGAAAAGAGGATGGTGGGTTCAAGCTTTACCCAGACATCCTCCATAACCCTGAGACCCCTTCTCCCCTTCAAAACAGCTTAAAAATCCCCAGTTTATTTCTCCAAACTTTGCTCCCCTCCTCTTTTCAGAGCGCAGACCCCATCAGAGAAAGAGTCTGGGTCTGATGTACGGCACCAAGCACGGTGCAGCCCCCATCTCCCCCCGCACCCCACATCCCGCGGGCGGCAGCCACACCAGCCCTTCCCTGGGACCACTTCAGACAATAGCAGGGCTCGTGTGAGAGCAGGCCTTTATCAACCCACATCACACCAGAATTAATGGCTCCCTTAATAAAAGCGAGTGAGATCATCACTCTTGGCTTAATTTTTCCTTTTTATTGCCTTTTACATGTACAAGTAATGATCAGCTGCTTAAATATCTCTAAAGCCAACACTTAAGGACATTTTCAGATCTCTCACTCTCTAATGAATGGCAGTGTCATTTCAGAGGGAGTTTTAGCACATTTCTGGACCAAAAGGAGAGTCTTCTTATAGGACTAGCTCCACTTTTGTCTCCCATCCTTCAACGTTCCTGAAACTGAGTGCTCAGTGCAGGCTCAGGTCAGACACCACATGCAGGTTTGAAGAAAAAGGCAAACGTCTCCATGCCTGTTTATGTAGCCCATGTTAAAACAGGACCCTCAGAAAGCTCCAGGTACAGCTCAAGACATTCTTTGGATTTCCAAATAATCTTCCAAGAGAAGTTACCAGATTATGAACTGAAGACTTTGTTTCCCTTTGCTCCCCAGAAGGATTTCTAGACACCGTGGGTTCTCCATTTGCCCACTCCATGCCATAACGAGCATCAGAATTAGCTTCAGATGTTACTGAGATGTTACTGAGGTATACAAGAGCTTAAATGCAAATGAGGCTCAATGTGATTTTAATTCCTAAATGCCTGTACCACTTAAAAAAAAAGAGGTTTAGAATCTAAGTCTCTTCTGAAAACCATCTCTCTCCCTTGGGCATTGCTCGTGTGCAGAAAAAAACGAGTTCCTGGTGCCCAGCTACGGTTCTACAGGACTCACCAGCAAAATTATGGTTTAAGGGGAGAGATAAGATTTACCATCTCACTTGACCCAGCTATTTTTTATAAAATAGAAGGCATGTATAAGGACGTGTGGACCCTGAACCTGCTGCGCTGAGGTGGCCTCCGGGTCGTGGCTCCATCCCAACACCTGGAGAAGGAGGCGAGATCTGCTGTAGGGAAGGCCAGAGCAGATGGTGCATCGGGCTCGTGCTGGCACAGCGCTGAGAAGCCCTGAAAGGTTTGAGGCGTTACTGTCAGTGCATTGAACTTCCTTCTCATGCTGTATGAAAAATTGATTTACTGGAGCAGTAAGGAATTTGCAATGTGCTTGTGTACGTGTAATTGGTTCGAGTACTCACTGAGAGACGCAGCAGCCCGGCTCCTGGTGCCCTGCCACGTCCCCACCTTTGCAGCAGCGGGTGCAGGGGAAGAGATCGCACTGTAGGGCTGGGGTGGAAGAGTCTGCCCATTGCTGTGTGGAAGCTAAAAGGAATAGTTTTCCTTCTTCTACCTACCATTAATCTGCGACGTGCATGAATTGTAATTAAGCTCATTTAGAGCAGGGCTTTGTATGCAAAACATTAATATCAGCAATATAGTTATCCGGATTAGCTCCATTTGTCAAAATAATGGTATGGGGGAAAGTGTGTCTTGCATAGCTCAAAGTGTGAATGAGCAGTGGAGATGTTCTTTGAGGTGGAAGGCCAGGATGTAGCACTTCCCCGGGCCTCTGGAGAAGGTCTGGGAACCTTGTAGTAGTTTCAATGAGGCCCATCTTCCCAGGACCCCCCACAAAAATCTCACTTAGGTTAACGAGACCATTGCCTGGCATAGCATTAGCGTTGGGTTATGATGCTCTGGAAATGCTCTGGGATGTGAGCAGGGTCCAGTTTACCCAAGGGCTAGGACTTGAGGCCAAAGAACCAAAGCTCATCCTGCTTGGAGGGCAGGTAACGTCAACAGAAAG
>JAHREE010088959.1:0-13409 GCA_033628505.1 Tringa tobata | reverse complement strand
CTCTCTCCCCATGGCACGGCCAGGCCAGGGCTCAGCTGGGGCTGTGTTTCCCCTCCCCATCTCAGCACGGCGAGCGCCGCGCGCTTTCCCATCGCTTAATTGGAGCGATGCCGCGCGGTCCCCTGGCACCCGACGGCGGGCCGGGGGTGGCAGGCAGCCAAGGTAATTATGGCTGAACGGTCCTCTCCGAGTCCCCAAAGAGTCTTTAGGAATCATTGGGTAACGGCTGCAGTTCAAGAGAGCGTGGTCTTCGGGGAGCTGCTGTAATTACGGAGATGCTTAAGCCCTCTCCGGCAGCGCTTGGTCATGTTTTCCCCTCTCCATCGAGTGGATAGGGAGGGCTGGCAGGCAGCAAGGACATCTCTGCTCCTGGGTGCTGCCCACACTGTGATGGGCACAACGCACCCACCACCGCTGCTCCAGCCTCCCCCCCCTCCCCAGGGCAGGCAGCGCTGGGGTAGGGGGTGAAACGTGGGCTGGGGGCTGCTGTCCCCCCCCAAGAGCCACAAAAGCATCAGTGGGGCAGGCCCGATGGCTTTGGGGTGGGGAGGGAGTGGAAAGGAGGAGGAGGAGGATGATGATCAACCACGGGACTCGGCCACTCACCGACACAACACCACCTCCCTCCTTTACTACCAGCAATTATTTCCCTTTCCCATTTATTATGGTTAACACTTGGAGGTTGCGCTGGATCAAATACTGGCTTCTGCTAAACATTTTTATAAACACACACCCACGTGGATATATAAAGATCATATATAGAGATTTCTCCCTGCCACACACACACTTCCCAAACTTTTTTTCTAGCCCAGTGTGGGCCCCAAACAGCACCAGTGCTCAGGGGACCCACACATTGCTCACTTGTGGCCAGTGGGAAGAGCGTGAAGCTGAGGGGCTGGTTTTTCTGCTGGTAAAAAGGAGCCAGTGGAGCTCATGGTAATTTATATCTGCTGGCCCTTCCTCTTGTGTTAGCTTGGCCCTGGGCTCCCCAAGGCATGAAAAGGTCTCATAAATTCCTAAAGCTGACAGAGGGCTGTTTGGCTTCGTTGGATCCTGCAGAAACTAAATGTGCCATCTAAGGTAGTACCACGTACCCCGTGGCTACAGAAAAATGATCTCGGCTGGGTTTTCCACTAAACCACTCAGCGAGTGAGAGTGAGTGATTTGGGGCCTGGCCGGCGTCGATTGCGGGGCACTGGGAGGCAGTGGGGGCTCTGCAGAGCAGGTCTGCAACAGCTCATAAAGGGGAAAAGAGGATTTTGCAGCCTTTTGTACTACACCAAGCAAAAAAAGCAGGGGTTTGGGTGGGGGGAGTGCTGCAGTAACCCCTGGGACAACTCCTTTGCAGCAGCAAGAGCAACATGGAGTTTATTGCCACGTATCTCAAACCCAAACCTCGCTGCTCTCATCCAGGAGACCACGGCTACATGAGCCATGAGAACATCCAAGCCCTGAGGCCAGAAGGCACCTTATGAACAAGACCCTGCAGGGTAGAGAAGAGCAGAGCAGAAAGTCTGAGGTTGCTCAGAGGCTGTGCACAAACCCCCTCATTCCCCTGCCCCCTTTTCTCTTCTCAGCAAAACAGCAAAGATGCAGAACTCAGAGCAGCCTGACCTGTTCTTCCTCAGGCATGGGTGGGAGGAAGGGCAACGGCCTAGTAGAGAAACAGGTTTCTGGCAGTGAAAAAAGCAAAGACATCAGAAGCATCACACAAAGCAGCAGAAATCTCAGAAGCTGCTGTGCAGCCTTTCTGCTCCACTTCCCAAATGGGTGCCTTCTCCCACCACAGCCCCGACAGTCACCTCCGTGTCCCCTGTCACACAGGGCAGGATTTGCAAGAGCAGGTTTCTGAAAGCATCAAGAGCCCCCCCAGGGATTCATTTCATGGAAGGGCACCTTTCCCTCTGGCCATCTCCTCTCTTTGAGAACTCCATTAGCTGAAGGACTGTTCCAGGGGAATTCATTCTTCATGAAAGAGACTGCAATAGCAGACTGGATATTAGGAAACATTTTTACATTGAAAGGGTTATTAAACATTGGAATGGGCTGCCCAGGGCAGTGGTTGAGGCACCATCCCCGGAGGTATTTAAAAGATGGGTTGACATAGTGCTTAGTGACATGGTTTAGTGATGGTTTTTGTCAGTGTTAGGTTGATGGTTGGACTTGATGATCTGAAAGGTCCCTTCCAACCCAGACAATTCCATGATCCAGGGCAGGCCCCAAGTGAGCATCTAAAGTGAAGGCCAAGAAGGTACAGACATTATGTCCAAGCTGGAGACTGTCACAGTCTGTTCTGGGTGCTATAGTCCCTCTGTCCCAGCATGTCAGGGACCTGGGCTGCAGCTCCCTCCTCACCAAGCAGCCTGCCTCCCACCCACCCAGCAAAGCCACGCTCCTTCCCTTTCTTGCTTGCAAGATGTGTTTGCTGCTGTCACCAGATGCGTAAGGATAAGTGAGAAGCCACACTGATCTCCTGGGAATGGTCAAGTTTGTTTGTCATCATTGTTTTTGAAGCTATTCAGAGAATAGCTTGTTCCCGTTGGGAGCAAAGTCAACACTGCCGCTATCTTTGGGATCTCTGGCTCTAGAGAAAGGAATTTTACTTTTCAAAGCGCAAAACAAAGCAGCATTCACAGACACAATAACTGCTTCTGATGCCATCTGAGCTGTGGGTAACACAAGAAGAGATTTAAGGCACCTTTTGGAGTCCCCCACCTTCACACAAGATTCCTTTTGTCCCCTCTCCTCCATCCAGCCTCACTTATAGCATCTCCCCACCACAGCCCCCTCCCAGTGAAAGCTCATGAGTGTTTGACCCCCCAGACAGTGTCAGACACCAGTGGTCAGTCCTCTCCCTGCCATACCTACTGCTGTCCCTGGCACCACGGACATCTCTGGGGTGCTCTCCTTCTCCAGCCCTCGGCATCTCCAGGTGAAGAGAGGAGATGCCTTCGCTCACCTTAGAGGTGGGGAGGAGACACCCCCAGTGAAGGGTTGAACACTGCTGGCACAAACATGTCCCAGTCACCCACCTTCAGAGGAGGCTTCTCTCTTCAGCTGGTTTTTCAGGAAGGACACATCTCAAATGCTAAAGTAAAAACACTTTGCTCAAAAGAAGGCAGCTAAAACCTCGTGCAGTTGTAAAATGGCTCTGGTAATGAGACCAGCTGGGGACAGGACACCCCATTTCTTCCAGAGCATGAGTTTTACATTTCAGTGAGGTCCCAAGGAGTGACTGTTTTTCACAGACACGTTCTCCCCAATTTTTCGTGGTCTCTGCCAGCTCCTCCCTGCCATCCAAGCAGCCCCTCGCCGCCCTGTCGGGGTGGTTGCCTGTGCAGAGCAGGGCTCCAGGAGCCACCTGCCTGCTTTTCCCTCCTCAGATCAAAGACACAAGCGTCACCTGCAGCCGTAACCAGTAGCAAATCTGTGCTGGTTTGTGTACAGAACGGCTGTCGTGTACCGGCAGGCGCTGCTGCTGTCAGTGCCGGCGGGGCCCGTGTAAGGATTTGCATTTCAGAAGGAACCCGCAGCCGGGTGGGATGTCACACATCTCCTCTGCTCCTCACATTTACATACAGCTCACAGCCAGGAGCATCATCCCCATCCCAGTCGTGTTGGGCTTGTTTGTCCCTTAACATGCCACGTCAGCGCCTTGCCGATCCCTCGCCCCACTCCCCAGCTCTGCCCATGCCATCCAGCAGGAAGGGGAGTAAAATGACCCCTCCATGGCTTTATAGAAAATTGCAAGAATTTAACCCACTGGGTCCATGCTATCAAGCAGGCAACAGGAACCAAACGTGACATGGTGACTCCATCGCATCACCTCTAAGTCTCATTTCAAGGCTGGCAAAGCAATAACCCATGCGGAGCAATGAAAATCCATCCCAGATTTTTAGTGATGGAAAACAATCACAAACTTCAGGACGTGGCTTTTCTTGTCCTGTTGCTTCTTCCACAGGGGAAGGTTTCTAGAGGTTTTAGTGCCCCCAAAAAAGGTCCTTCCTGCCCACATGCCCCAGCAGCTCCTTCTCCAGGCAGGAGCATCCCACCCAGCACTGGGTACCCACCACCCCTCGATGGTGCCAGGGCAGCAGCTGCAGAGCACGGGTTCAAGGATCCCTCTCCCGGCATTAGGGCTCTGTAAACAAGCCTGCACTCGGAGAAGAAAAATTGGCAGGTCTCCTGCTCTGAGTAAACAAGCTGTCAGTTCACCGCATCCCCCCACCACACGTGCTTCTGGCCACATCCGTCTTCCTTGATCACTTGGCACATTTTCTCCTAACCAAGGGGTGATCTGATTTTGTGGAAGGAGAGGGAGCAGTTTTCTCAGGTGATTGTACCTCGAAGAGAAACCTTCCCTTTGAGCCAGGCCATCCAGGAGAATAATCTTACTCGCCCAGCCCTGCCTTGAGCAGCACGGCAATGTTATTCAGCAATTTCCTTTGGCATCAAAGCTGAAAGCAGGCACATCACCCAGAGTTAACAACATCACAGCAGCATGGATATTCACCTCTCGCAGAGTGATAGGAAGTGGAATTGATTGCAAGAGATCAGACACCGAGACTCTCATTAGCTTCTGCTAACACCTGAGCGGCTGACAGACAACTTGCCTTTTTGGATTATCTTCTGCACATTTCCAGCCAGTGACCCTGGGGCCTCTCCAGCCCCTTTTTACTTAATAACACACAACGTTACCAGAGCAGAGGCTCAGACCCACCTGCACCAGGCTCCCACCGGAGCATCCAACCTCTGGAGCGTATCTGAGCAGCGCTGCGGATCCGCTCCGTGCCTCCCCCCCAGACCCTGCTGCCGTAACACGGCGGGGAAGAGGATGCTCTCCACCTCCCTCAGGAAACATTTCCCTCTGAGCAGCTGGAAAAACCACGGCGGAGGCCGCCTGAGCCCAGCTGTCCTAATGATGTCGGGCTGAATTTGCACACAGCTGGTGGAGCATCTCTAAGGCATGACCTTTCTGGACACGCCAGAGCATCTGATCTGATGAAGTAATGGGTAAAATGCCCACGGACACTGGCATACCTGGGCACCCGTGTCTTCTGCACAGACTATAGAGCAAGCAGTACAATACACAGCCAAGAGGAAGGGTGTTGAGGAGGGTCTCCTGGCTGCCACACCAGCTTCCCACATCTGGAGCCAGGTCCCATGGCAATTTATAATGTCCAAATCCACTGAATTCTCTATCCAGGACCCCCAGGCTTGCTGTGAGCTGGTGCAGCCTTTCAAGCCCACCCCACGGGCTGCAAGGCCGGAGCTCAGGGCTGCAAAACCCAAACGAGAGGGAACTTTAAAGCATGGAGGAGGAGGGATGAGCAGAGCAGGACAGGGGGAACACCAGGCCTGGCTTGCACAAAGGCATCACTGGGGTTGGAGGGAAGGGCAGAGGCAGAGCATCACTGCTTCAGCCCCAGCACGTGGCCGGCAAGGGAGGCTATTTCCAGCTCCACCACACACCTCCCTCCTGCCTTGCCTCCCAGAGCAGTAACACAACCTTTGGGGAACGTGGCAGGTGCTCTTTAATCTCATCCACTGACAGCTTTGCTGACAGGAAGCTTTTTTCCACCCCCCTCCCCTCAAAACCTTTTGTCTTGTCTTTTGTTCCAGCAGGGTTTGATATCCCTCTCCCCGCTGTCGCAGCCGCTCCAGGCTCCTCTCCACCTGCCTTGTCACAGCCTCCTTTAAGAGGAGCAGCAGCAGGTTAACCTCGTTAAGAACCTCCCTCCTCCCTCCTCTCTCCAGCTCTGTCCTCTTCTGAAGCCAGGTTATGATTACAGGACACCCTTGAAAGGTGAACTATTACAGCCTGCGGAGGGAAGATGCTCCGTGCAGCCAGCGCATCCCCCCGGGCATGAACCTCCCAAAGCTGCTGCTGCAAAAGACAGAGCATCCTCACCCCTGGTGAGGATCCTTCCCCCTCATCCTCCCTCTGACTGCACCAGAGAAAAAGCTTGGAAATAGGAGAATTGCCCCACTTTTCATTGCCTTTTTTTCCCCTCCCTCTCTTTCATCCCCTACACACACTGCTGTTACTAACTCACCAAAGGAACAAACCTCCCCTGGGAGCTGCACCCTCCTGCCCATAAGCAAAAACAAAGCCAAAGTGCAAAGCTCTGCTGGCGATAGAGCTGGTGACAAATGCTCTGTGTCACCCGGAGTGTCCAGGGAGGACAGCAAGCAATAAGGGAGGCAGAGCCAGGCACAGCAGAGGAGCTGGGGCTGTGGGAACCGGCACCGTGCCCACCCGTGCTGGTGGCCCCGTGGGTCAAGAGCGGGCCCCACTGGAAGAGGAAGAAAGCAAGAAAAGGAGGTGCTGGAATACCATAAGAGGGAAATGGGTTTTCATTATCCTAACCTAGAGGTGACCGCTTTTAAGAAAAAAAGCATCAAATTAGTATCTTTTAAACAACAGCAGAGAGGAGACACAGCGAGTAGGTTCCTCTTCCCTCCTTCACAACATCTGTCTCAGATCGTCCTGCTAATTTCGAGTTCCTAGGAACTTCTTTAATATCCTGCCAGAGGTTTAAAAAAATTTTTTTTTAAAACCACAGGCTAGCCAGCTCCACAGCCTTGAATTAAACATGCAAGTGAGCAATGAGAACAGAAAGAAAAAGAAAAAAAAGAAAAAAAAAAAAAAGAAAGGTCAGGCTGTGTTTCACAACGATGCACACAAGCTACTGCCCCACAGGAAGGAAGATGGGGAGACAGTCCCCCTCCATGGAAGCTCTCCCCGACACCTGCCCAAACCTCTGGGGCTCCAGGGGGAAGGGACATGGGAAATAAATGGTGAAAATCCCACCTTCTCCCCAGCAGAGCACCTGTTGGACATGAGCTGGAGCTTGGATGGTGGTAAGGGAATGGTCCTGGTGTTCTGCAGCACCCCCCACACAGCAGCTCAGGGTCAAAGATGTGCTGGTCCTGCCCAGGCTGGCTTAGCCAAACCTTGCCAGCATCTGCCCAGGTCTTCCCTTTCCCAGGGACCCACTCTGCACCCACTCACTCATAAGTAGTCCCAGCTGGTCCCAGGCATGTCTCAGCAGGAAGTTTTCATCTCCTAATTGGCACATCCCAGCGGAAGAGCATTTAGAAAGATACTGGTGCTCTCAGGAGGTTCTTCTCCCATGAAACAGCTCATGGTGGTGGATGGTGGGCTGTGTCTGTGCTACCCTGTGTAGTGCACATCAGGCTGTCTTCAGCCATCCCAGTGAGGCTGGTCCAGGGGAGAAGCAGGGCCTGTATCCCTGGGGAGCGGGGGATGAGAGGCGTGAGGGCTTTGAGGGGCAGAGTAACAGTAAGCAGGGAAAAAAAGCTTCTGATTTTATCTGCAGGTAGCACAAAGCTGCAGCAAGGTTAAGGACAGTGCTCAGCAGGACAGGAACTGAGGTGGGGTAGCATCTGGTGGAATTTGGATTCCAGAAGTTCTCCAGGTCTCATGGTCCCCCAGGGTGGCTGAGAAGCAGGATGCAAAACAGGGAAACGGCCAAACTTTGGCAGCAAACGCACCTGCAGAAACATTCCCCCAGCCCCTACGCTTTCTCATCCATGAGGGAGCAGAAGCAAAGGTGGAAAAATACAGGGGGGTTCAAAGCTCCTGTAAATCAGCATTGTTGACTAGAGTAAATTTCCACTGATTTACTCCTATGAAAGACCCGCCTGGAGAGGGAAAGCTGTGCTTTTTGTTTCTGGATGGGAACAAATTGAAGAAAATTACTACCAGAAAAGCTAGGGGGCAACAATCAATTCTGCAAAGAACCCCCCTGCGTCCTCCCCATCCTGCTCTGGACATGGAGCCCCTCAGAAGAGCCTCCCCACAGCAGCAGCAGCTTGGGGTCCTGCAAACAAAGTGCCCCCTCCTCTTTGCAGACCCCGCTTCTCTTCCTATATCTAGGATCTGGGGGCTTAAATAAATATGTGACTATGTAAATAAATACTAAGTGTGTAGCTTGAGAGGCAGGTTAATGGCTGGGGAAGCCAGGCTTGACCTCGGTGACATTTCA
Organism: Tringa tobata; assembly: GCA_033628505.1. Taxonomy (NCBI): domain Eukaryota; kingdom Metazoa; phylum Chordata; class Aves; order Charadriiformes; family Scolopacidae; genus Tringa; species Tringa tobata. Next base: position 5,397 of record JAHREE010088959.1, on the reverse strand, counting down.
AATTAGTTCTGCTGCGCTGGGCTGGTGCTTTGAAGGGATTTGTGCTTGGGCTGAATGTGGAAAGAAATGTTAAAATTCATCATGTGAAGAGGTTCTCCGGAGTTTCCTTCCTCCTGGGGAGAGACCTCCACCTCCTCTGGCATCCTGTGGCGAACGGCCGAGCTGAGGAGGTGCTGGGAAAGATGGGCAGGTTGGAGGTGGGCATGAAGGAGGATATGCTGGAAAGATGGGCAGCTCAGAGGTGGGCACGCAGGAGGAGATGCTGGGGAAGGTGGGCAGCTTGAAGGTGGGCACACACATCACTCTTCTAACCTAGCTCCCAGGGATGTGGGGACAGGTAAGCTAGGAGCTGGCATGGAGCATCACTCCTGGCACATCAGCCACGTGGGGGGCCACCAAGATGGGCCAGCTGGATCCTCTCCTGCTTCAGGTGACTCAGGTGTTGGGGCAAGTGTGTAATACATCCACACACCTATATTATATTGTGATACACTCACTTGTGTATAATCTATATACATACATATGCATGCACAGAGATAAAATTCATTAGAAGTGGGGAGAGAATATATTACTAGTGCTTAATACATGCACTGAAAGGCAAGTAGATGGCAGAAAAGAATACATTACGAGAACAAAAGGAGTCATTTGTACAGGTCTAACTCGGCCCTCTCGTGAGCGTGTGTCATGATACAGGTTTTAATTACCCGAACCCATGCTGCCCTTCCCGCGGGATCGCAGCTCTGACACCGGAGCAGCCTTCTGCCACGGCACTCTTCAGCTCTCAAGCGTGAGGCATGTTAATTCCTCGGTGAAACGATACGACAAATTATAACGTGGAAGGAAAAAAACACGTTTCCTGCTCACCCAGGGGTACGGCTGGACTATTTTGGCTGAAATTTTCTTATGGAAGCTCAGCCTTGGGCAAGCAGCATACAGAGGGGGGTTCAGCCCAGGCAGGAGAGGTTGGTACCTTTAGGAGCCTCCGGAATGGAACTGCTGGCCGGTCTGGCTGTCTGGCTTCCCAGCTGGATGCTCGCAGTGACAAGGACACCCTGTGGAGATGATGGGACCCCTGCAAAGGGATGCTCTGCACGCCTGGCCGTGGCTGCTGGCTTTGCCTGGGAGAGCAGGGCACGGCTGTCCCCTCCAGAGCCTAGCCCTGACAGGTACCCGCTGTGCTAACGAGGATGCTGTAATGAGCATGAAGCCAGATGGCATCACCGAGATCACCCAGTGAGTGCTGGCCCCAGGCAAACGGACCTATTTTTAGCAGCCACAGACTGGCCATTGCTGGCTGGCCCCGCTCCCCTTCAAAACCTTCCCTTCCTTGAGCCTTGAAGTATTTGTTTTCCTTCCTCATTAAGAAGCTCTCACCAGGACCTAGTGAATGGAGAAACGCTGGCAGGGTTTGTTTCTCTGGCACTGTCCCCATGCAGTCACCCCTCCAGCCAGCAGCGGTGACCGTGCTGGCAGGATTGGACGGGGACAGGGTCCCCTCCCTGCCACCACCTGCCCTGGGGCTGCTGGGGACGGGGACATATGGCAGCAATTTCCCAGCCCTGTTCGTCTCCTTTCTGGAAAGGAGGGGACCTGCAGACCCGGAGATGGCTCTGTCCCTTCTGGTTGGCTTTTGGGGTGAGCAAGGATGCAGGAACCGGCGCTGGTTGCGAGGAGGGTTTGGACTCGTCCCACCTGCAGGTGGTTTCTTTGGGCATCACCGCTCCTGCGTGGCCTCTGCTGCTGATTGTCACCATGCTGGGTGGTGGCAGTGGTAGCATGCAGAGAAGGAGGGTGGGAAAGAGGAGAGACGAGGCTCTTCGCCCCTTTTCACAGGAGGAAAACTTTCTGCCTGTTTCAAACAGTCGTGTAGGCAGATGCCCCAGGCCCTCAGGGTATGCTCCCAAGTTTTTCAGCCTCTGCAGAGGACTGGGAAAACATATTGGGGTAATTTTGGCAGTTGGAGTGACTCAGCCTCCTGACAGCCCTCCAAGACCTTTGCCACTCCACCTAAACAGGGATTATTTCATCCTCTCAGAATGGCTTAAGCGCTAATAAAAGGCATTAAAAATTAATTTTCCACGCTGTCTGTTGGCGTTTCTTCCATCCCTGGAACGCGCTCAACAAGCAGAACTGATAAGCAAAACCCAGACAACGTCCTCCCTGCTCATGCCCCCCGCGCAGGCGCGCTCCCCCCAGCATGGCGTTCATCATTAGGGGGCAGCTGTGCAATTATTAACATCCCATCTTTCTCCTTTTCTTTAGGAAAAAAGAAAAAAAAAAAAAAAGGAAAAAGGAAAGATATTGTTGTCAGCTTGGTGATTTGCTACGGGTGTCAGGCCTGCTTCTCTCTCTCCTCGTGGCAAATAATGTGTGCAAGGGAAATTTATACACATGCACACAGGGGTGTGTGTGTAGGCATCACTGTACACAATGGTCCCCCGCCATCCGACAAGACTCTCTTCCATCTCCCGGTGGTCAGGAGGGAAGTTTCTGGGCTGGGAGCTGTGGGAGAGTGGGGAAGCCAAAGGAATGGGAGTAGAAGCAGCAGAGGATCAGAGCGGGGCTGCAACCCAGCCGGGCTCAGCAGGTCAGCTTGGCCTGTGTGGGCTTTTATTAGGGCTGATGGCAACTCCTCCTTTGGATCAGAAACTCTCCAAAAAGGACATTTTAATCCGTTCTGCTGGTTGATAGGGTTTTGCCTGCTGCCTTTACCAGTGTGTGGGCAGCCATTGTCAGCCAGGGTGAGGAGCTGGAGTGTGGGGGTGCCTGGAGCAGGGGGCAGTGAGACCCCCCCAGACTCTCCAGCAGCTGCAAAGAGGCAGAGAAAGCTGCATAAATACCTGCTGCTGCCAGGGTATGGGGGCAGAGGGAGGTTTTAGGCTCTGTGCCCAAGATCCTGCAGAGGAAACAGGGCAAACGCTGAAATCCTCCCTTGCAGCCAGAAACCCCCCTGTTAAAACTTTGCTGAGTCCTGGTGTGCAGCATCCTTGCCAGGATCAGGTCTGTCTCCGGCAAGTGGCAATGGGGCGAGCTGGGACAAGCTCTGGCTGAGATGAGGAGTCTCCTCCAGCATTTGGGATCCCCATGCCCAGCCCAGGACATGGTACGATGGAGGGATATCGGGCAGGGGGACCGTAAAAGACAACACGTGGAACCCAAAGTGACCTCGTGAACCAGTGCGTGGTCCTGTCTTGCTGCACAGGTACCTGGTCCAGTGAAAGGCTGGGGCCACTGGGTCTGCTGTCCCCACAGAGACTGGGACACCAGTCCGGGAAAGGCACCGGTGCCCCATTCCCAGCCAGCACCGCGGCTGTGCCTGCCTCATTCGCCTCGGATCCACCCAATTACAGCTAATTAGCTCCTCTGCCATAAAACCCTAAGGAGACAATGGAGAAAAGCCTCCCGCCTTTGACAGTAATGAAGTTAAATAGATATTTATTTATCCTTTTATTAGACAAACCAATTATAATTTTACGCTTGAAATAGCTAATTTTTAAATGTGATGTCGAAGCATATGTATATAGCAACGTAATATATAGCCAGACCTGGCCTATAACAGTCCTGCCTCATTAACAGCATGGCTAAGTTAGTATTTAAATATACTCTAATGCACCCATTCATAAAATGATAATTAAAAATACGCTGAAATGCAGCTATTAAGACAGAGATCCTGATTATTTATAGGCTCTGTTTTTAGTTTCGAATGATAAAATCCTGAGTAATTGCTTGGACTGGTGAAGTTTTCCTTCCCCCGGCGCTCTGACCTGCTGTGGCTGGGAAAGTAGAGCCTGGCATTTCCCAGCGAGGCTGCCATCCATCCGGGCAACCACGGGAAGGCTGCGGACAGACCCGTGTCCCCTGTGAAGTCCCCTGTGTCCCCGTGGCAGAGGAGACAGCCCGGCACCTCACCGGTGTAGACACACGCTTTCCCACCCCCTGCAAGATGAGCAATGTCCATCTGGCATCTCCAGAAAGTTTACCACAAACAGGAGGAAGAGGAGAAAAGCTGCTGCTGATGATTGCAAAGCAAACACACAGGGAGGGAGGCTCCTAAAGAAAACATGGAGAGGAGCCTGTGGATGCACGATGTGCCGACTGGGTGCCTGTGCCTCAGAAATAAGAGAAATTATAATTAAGCCACCCTGGTCCCAAGTATTTGCAAATGCCTAATTGCAGGCTGGAGGCGATTGGTAATGAGGGGTTTGGATTTCTTTTAAGAGCACAGTGCTAGTGTTTCCCGGCCACGGGAGCTCACCCACGGCTGCTCTCTCTGGCCCCGTGGGGTCCCTGTGTGCTGCAGCATCCCTCATCTGCCTCCCTGCTGGGTCAGCAGGCAGTACCCCGGCTTGGGCAACACCTTGGCTTGGGCAGCAAAATGCCAAATCCCAAACTTCCTACTCCAGCCAGGTTTTTGCTGTCCGTTCCTGCCATCCAGGGCAACATGATGGGGATGGGAGCTCAGGAGGAGGCTCAGCAGGTTCTTGGAAGGGCTGTGCAGGAGCCAGGTTAAATTCACAGGGTGCTGCAGACCAGGCTGGGATGTCCAGCCCCTGTGCAGGGGATGGAGGAGCCCAGGCTGATACCTTTTCTTGATGGACCTTTTCCTGATGCCCTGCCTGCTCTCACACCCCTGGGACAAGGAGCACCGTGGTGTCAACCAGCCCCTTCCCAACGAGCACCTTCACCTGCACCCAGCTGTCCCACGGTGCTTTGTGTGAAATGAGTTTGCTGGGGCTCAGCCTGGCCTGCAGCTCCCTGCTTTTACTTGCCCTGTGGGAAATCGGAGGTAATGGGGGCTGTAGCTGATGCACCAGGTTTTACTGCCCTGCCTGGTCCAGGTGACCACCCAGGCTCCTATTCAAGCCTGTCCCATGTGCTCTACCCCTGCTTTAGTGCTCTTCTTCCTCCTCCTCCTCACTTCTCTCCCTCCCACCCCAGCATGGTGCTGCTCTCCTGTGCAAAAGCCACTCCTGATGTGCTCAGTGGCTCTCTGCTGCCAGACTGGAGCAAGGAGGGGATTTATTAGTTTCCAGAGAGCTAGAAAGCAAAGGAGCCAAGCAGCAGGTCAGACTCTGGGCTGTCCAAGCTCTTTGCCCTCAAAGCAGTTCAGGTCCCTCCCCACTTGTCCTGCTCCTCTGGTGCTCGTGCATGGGTTTCCCAGCAGACACCGGTGATCATGGTGGTCTCATCACTCCTGTCCTCCCCGGCTGGAGCAGGCTCTGGTTTCCCCCTGCCTTTCCCTGCCATCTGGACGTGGGGTCGGGTGGCTGGAGACCATCTGACTTCTCAGCCAAATGCTAGATACTGGAGATCACAGAGAGACTTTTAAAAAATTAATTTCGCTGGCTATAAAGCTCCGGAGAGTGCGATTCAGTGCTCAGCTCAGCTGGCCATTTC